>BMAU01011187.1:0-40404 GCA_019973935.1 Trichonephila clavipes | reverse complement strand
TTGATTCGCACCGTCTCCGCATACTCCAGAACCAGCTGGTGCAACATTTCTTGCGGTAGGAGTGCACATTCTTCAATCAGCATCTGTTTGAATTGTTGGGTGTTCTCCGGATGATGTAAGCGTGCTGCAATACTTCTCCCCAAAGCATCCCACACATGTTCGATGGGATTTAAAACTGGGGAGTACGCTGGCCAATCCATTCGAGTGATATCTTCACTTTCCAGCAGCTCCTCAACAGCAAGAGTCCAATGTGGCCGTGCATTGTCATCCATAAAAATGAAGTCTTGGCCAAAGGCACCTCGGAACAGACACACATGGGGAAGAAGTACCTCCTCACAATAGCGATCACCGAATACAGACCCTCTATCGAAAATGTGGAGCACAGTTCGCCCGTTCAGCATAATGCCTCCCCAGACAAGAACTCCAGGACCACCGTAATGGTGTCTTTCCTTGATGTTACTGGTTTAAAACCGTGTCCCGATCTCTCTCCAAATCAAAACGCGTTGAGAATCGTTTCTGGTACTGAACCGACTCTCATCCGTAAAGAGGACACGACTCAATTGACAGTTGTCCAGTTTTTGTGCTCTCTGCACCACTGTAAACGATGGCGTCGGTGGTCAACTTTCAACGGGAGGCAGCGTTCAGGACGGTGGGCGAATAGGCCACCTTTGTGAAGGCGTCTGACCACAGTAAACCGCGACACTTGTCGCCCCGTTGCTGTAGAGAGTTGCTGAGCAATGACGCTTGCTGACTGCTTTTCGCCTGCAGGAGCATATCAGTCATCCCCTGCAGTTGTCGTCCTCGGGCGGCCCCATCCAAACCTTTCTAACAGCTTTGCCTGTGGTTTGGAACGCTTTCCAAGCGCGCGAAACGACACTTTTGTTGATTCCGAAATCTGCAGCTACACTGGTGATGGTACGCCCCTCCTCCAGCTTTCCGATCATTCTTCCACGAGTGAAGTCGTCCGGGTGATTTCTTCTAGCCATATTTCACGAACAGAATCACTGGCACTTGCTGCGAATATGTTGAATTGCGTCTGTCCTTTATTTTTATTTTACTGTTGAACACGCGCTTACATCACGCGTTTTTGTGTACCGCTCCTTCTGACGTTTCGGTTCCTAATGTTTACATGCGTGTAGGCACGTTTCTACTGACTTACGTGTTCACTGTACTGATCTCCATACCTTCTTTCTGCAATTTCGCTGGTTATTCGCTTAATTTTCACATTAATGCTTAAGTTTTGCACACCAGTGTATGTTCAAATTGTCAACACCTGCTTCACCTTTGTCATCCCCTCAGTGGCATCTTCCTCCCATGATCCATCTCAGAATGGGATTTCACCCATGGAACAAACTATGGTTCCACATGGAATATTGACCTTGAGGAGATCCATCTAAAATAATTGCACTTCTAAAGAAGGTAGATTCCATCATTCAATGACGGCCTCGATCCAGGGAAAGACGGCCACCAAACCCGACGGTTTTACCCTAGGGTGTTTCGACGACCCCCTTTATGCACACGATTCCCCCAGGAACATGCACAAGTTTTTTCACACTAAAGTTTGGCGGTGCTGTGTCTCCGAGACAATGGTTTCATGCTCACCAATGGTGTTGTTCTCGTATACCTTGGATCGCGGGTGTCCAAATAAACTATTTAAATATTTACATTACATCAATGTCGGTACCATTTGTGTGACCGACCAACGTTCCAATCAAGAATTTAAAGAAATTCCAGCAAGTTGGATCTCCTTGAATCTTTTCTAAACGGACCCCGGTAATACTCTTGAATCAAAGAGATGGGAGAATGTTCATTTGGGGCAACCAGACGCAATGTCATCGTTGGGTTGCCATGTAAAGGCATGTGTAATCCCTCCACGAACGCATCAATTCCATTTTTCACTCGTGAACAGGGTTGGCTACGGGTAGCTCCACCTACATCCTTTCTAAAAGTAAAAAAGTAAGATTTGTTTCACACTTTTCATCTGTTTGCACTCTCATCAATCAGCCTGATGGACCCCCCCATTGATGCCTTTTCCGAGCACATTTCTAACACCGTGGGCCCGTGATGCCGCCCGAGAAACCCAATGCGATGGAATATGCAGCTCGGCATTGCCAAGTTAGAGCTGGCATCATCTACCAAGAGACCAACGTAAACAAGTGTTTGATCTGTTTTGTAAAGACCATTGCCACCAAAAAAGATGCTGATGGACAATTTAAAGCGTGCCGTGATAGAGGCAAAGCATGTGAACGAATTTTGACCCAACGATATGCTGTGGGAAAACATCGAAAGGTCTGAAAATCCGGATCGACCGTGATCAAAAATACCGACAAAGAGATTATATACATTTATGGTAACATGTTTTTGCAAAAATTTTTACCTTGGCATGCGAACGGTGAAATCCCGAGATTCCCACTTCGTTCAAACGACGCACGTGTAAATGCTGGGTGTACGAATTGCCAACATATAGTCTCAAGTGCCGAGGAAAACCCAATGATTTTCGGACAAGTTTTGAGCTACGTATGACCAAATACTCTACCATCGAACGATATTGGAGCCACACGGCTGACATGATCCCAACTGGAACTAACAACATTGTGCTGACAGCATTTTCCAAAAAACAGTATTTAAAGCAGGACATTATCCCGAATAGTTTCTTCCTCAGCTCATTCAGAGGAGGGTTCACTTGGGATTTCTGGAAAATTAAAAGGAAGTTTGATAAAAAACACCGTACAACTGCCACCACCTATCGGATCATACTGGCGAAAAGCAACCTTAGGGAAATAAATGTCCCTGCTATTCTCCAAGAGACGATCAAAGTGCGCATCACTCTCGTCATTAGACATGTGTCCAGACGCCTCAGCCTGAGCTACCGTTTTGCAGCCACCTGCCACCTGTTTTCCAGGATCTGCGGATTCAAATCCACCTGTCCCCAGAGCGCATTTGCCCAGATTCATTTCCGGGGCTCGATAAGCTTTGAAGTCAGACCCTTGGATGCCGCTTCAGCTCGACGATAGCTCATGTGGTTGGTATTTGGAGAGTGAACCAGCACGTCCAGCCCATACCCAAGAAACTCAGCTGCTTCACACCTTTACAATCTATTTTTATTTAAACAATTTTTTTCATTTCATTTCTGGATGAATTTGAAAGGGAGTTGGGTTTAGAGCCCCCCTGGACTTGAGAATGCCCAGACTGAACCATTGCGTAAAACAATCTATTGATTTAAAAACCATCCAACCCATGGATCTGTCTCGTCAATAGTTGCCTGTAGCTGATAGTATTTATTTATTGCCAAATAAATAATTAATCCCCAAAACAAAATTCATTTTTTGTCAGAATGGGGTTTCGGTACAAAACTTGTTGGACCACTGTCATTATTGCACCACTATCGTATTTGGAAATCAGGGTCAGTGTCCGATCGACTACGTATTACGAGCCAGAATATCCTTACACCATCCTTTTGAACTCAATCTCTTGTCGTGCTCGTTCTCGTTCGTTTGGAAAACAGTCATTGTGTTTACAGTCATTTGGATCTGGCGTGGGAGGAGCGAGTAGACTTAAAGTTCTTTTCGAGTGTACTTTCCCTACATCTCATCAAGTTTCGGAAGCATATCAGCCTAAAAAATACAAATGCCTACCCACATTTTGATCTCACGTACTGCACGCGACTGGCGGACGTGTGTACGTGACGTGGTTGAACGATGAAATGCAAATCGAGACGAAATCTACCTTGAGTGGGGTGATGTCTTTAACTGGAAACAGGCTTTCGAAAAACATGTGGAGCGCACGCATCAGAAGGCTTTGGCCAATGGGTTGCCATCCGATGTCACGCTCCTCGATCATATATACAGCAAGTCGCTCTTCTCTCTCAGATAAAGCAACATGTTGAGTCAATATTTTGCTCAATACCAGCGTGTTTCTTTGCGGGGCAAAATGTGCCCATCTGAGATTCTCCCATTACCCACGATTCCCGGTGATGACAGCGATCCCAAAGTGATGTGTATCAGGGTGAATGATGCCCGGCTCACCTCAACGCCCGAAAGGGCTGCCTCAACATCCACGAGGAATGAACGTCTTCGTCTGGTACACCACCCGTTACCGAGTGTACCTTACGGAATACCTGCACTTTTGCGTTACGGGCGAGTTGAGCCAGCTGAGTCAAGGAAGCCTCACGGTGTGATGAAAGGAACGGAACAAACATATTTTTCGAGCTGGGAGTGTTCGCCATGTCCCTGGTGACGCTGCCCAAATTCAAGACATTTGCGAAGGAATGTTTCCCAACACCTTTCATGAGGGATGTGCAAGAGGAAGAGATGTTTCGTACTGCACCATGGTAAAAAAATTTACTTAATTTGCTGAATACCTGTAGCAGTTTAAAGGGGCATAGTACCTTGCAGAGAGAAAAATTGTTCGTTGTCATATGCCATATAATTTTGATTCATCATAAGTTATCAAATTTTGCTAATTTTGATCCTGAATTTTATATATTATCTATAACAATGTATAAACTTTAAAAACTAAAAATTTTGTTCTTTGACATCAATTACAAAATTTTTTTTTTTGAAAGAGATAAATATATATACCACATTTTAAAAAAAGTGCCTTTTTTACCTCCTGTTCCCGCATGATAATTTTTAAATTATACACTTTAGAATCTCAATTTTCTGCATTTAATTTGGAAACAAAATGTAACATTTAATCTGTATATGCCACGTAATTGAAAAGTATCTCACATTTTAATATTTTTAAAATTAAAGGTGCAAAACAATTTTTAAATTTTCAACTTTTTTATACAGTTTGCAAATCAAAATGTATTAAACCATAAAACATATTTATAGTATACAGAATAAAAGATCTATGACTAGAATATGCATGTCAATTTTGTAGCTCTAGGTAAAAACTTTTTTACAATCTTGCGAAAGTATGGCAAAAAATTGAAACTAGAAATCAAAGAGTTTAAGGATTGGCATTTCAATATTTCAAATAAAACTGAATACATAATATTTAAAATGATCCTGCTTCATATGGACGGACATTCTAGTTCTTGCACAAAGTAACTCATTCGTGGCATTTTTTCTCATTCTGCTAACCCTACGGGCTCTAATGTATATGATCTTGATTCAATCTCGGTATTTTTTTTACCATTCATAATTGACCTGTAAAGGCAGAGGAAACAGTAAAATGTCTATTTTCAAAAAGCCAAGAGCTTTCATTACCCTTATACGTCCCGTCATTCCCTCCTTAAACATCACTATAGCCTCATTTACTGCTATTTTACAATATTTTTAGATGACCTAGAAGTCCAAGTTTCCAAACAGTTTAGTTGAACGACTCATTGGCGTTTTGTGTTTTACCCACACATGTTTTCAGCAATTTTGGTGCAGATAGTTCTGCTATTATACGCTTTATTTCATCAGTATGGCAATTGGCACAATATTTTATGTTTGAATAAAGAAGCACTATTTGTAGCAACTGCCTTTTGATATTTGCACCACGAAGCATCACCTATTAAGGAGAAGTGATGCATAGGTTCCTCATCAGTGGACCTATATTGACAACAAATTGCCCATATGGCCTGACGCATATCACTAACGGAGCTGTTATTCTGTCTAATATCATTGCCATAATAGGTGTGGTAATTGTATCAATTAACTTATCAGTCAGACGATTTTTACCGCTGATACTCTTACCGTCTGATAATTTTTTGCCACGATTCATTGTTTTTAATTTTCGCAGTCTAGTACCCATACGCTTTTATATGTGGCCAACTTTACATTCAACTTTTGGATAAAATATGGTACTGTCCTTTGAAGCTCTGGGAAGGTTTTTGTGTCCATTGCCGATATACTTAATATATTTCGCATTTCGTTGCGGCACGATCTTTGAAATATCTCCTTCATCCCGTCTACTTCCATTTTACTGGAAAGAACCAATATGGTTCTTTACACTGTGTGGTTGATGTTTCAATTTCCACTTTTCATATGAATGTCTAGATTTTGGACCTCACCATTTTTCACATCCTTTACAATAGAAAGATAGAACAGCAACATCAATCACTTTCCCTGTAACATCTCCAATGACACTACACACACCAATACGTGAAGTGTGTCCACGTGTTTTCCACGTACCATCACCACTGACACAGATTTCGTTACTTCCAGAAGCTGATACTTCTTCTTTCGCAGCATTTTCGTGGAGCCGTCTGCTACTTCGACTGGCCAAATTTATTTTTCGCAGTATGCTTTCGCATGACTTTTGTGATACTGGTGGTGGCAAATCCACACACACACACATTTTTAACTGTGCAAAAAATTCTTTATTCCACAAAAACCTAGTCCTACTGTGCGCATAGCATAGTTATTCATTAATGTATTTAATTCCTAGTCATTACTTGAAGCAATAACTGAGGAAACTTTTAAAAGTGGTCAATGTACTATGAGTAGCATTCAACATAAAACTCAGACACCAATCCATACAAAATCTTTTTTGCTGCACAGGCGGAATGGAGCCATAAATTTTCAGTTTTGTAAAAAAATTGGACCGGAAAGGAGGATCGAGTCGATTGACTCGATCCCCCTTTTTCGGGTCAAATATTATACCGAGATTGGAATGTTTAAAGCTTGTGCTGAATGAAGATTGGATTCCCCTCTATTGTGGCAGTGGGGCTCTTACAAAAAACTTTTTCAAGGTTGCAAAATATCACAATAGATGTCTGGTGATATTTTTCTCAGCCAATAGGAATCGATTCACGTGACCCAGCAGAGTATAAAAGGGCGAAAGTGCTCAGCAGCCAGAACATTTTTCACTCTGTAGCAACATGTCTCACCTAGCCTTTTCAGCCAAGCCAACGTGTTTCACCATGGTGTCAACCTGTCTCCATCGAATTGTCAATTGCGATCATTCGAACGCATAGCAAAAAATCAGAAGTGATTTGCATCACGGGTGGACTATTCCAACATCCTCGACTCCCAAAGATAACCGGACCAAACCAATATATAAACGAATAGATCCTCCTGAAAAACCATCTGCCGGGATCCCTGCCGGGAATACTTGTCTTTCTGCGCGTCAGGGGGTGAACTTTTTCTTTTGGCCCGGGAAACCAGGCCTCATCGTCCTCAAAGGGAGCGGATCGGAGAAAATCTTTTGAAAAAATGGGATTTTTACAATCAACCTGGAAACACTGCCCCATTTCCGGGATTTGAATGACCGCATTTTCTGCCTGACTACCTGCATGATGAGGTGCATGATTATTCTGATATGTCCGAGTGCCCCATGGTGAAAAGATACCGGTTTGCACGATACCTTCAGCACTTTAACAAGCTGCAGGCAGAATGTAAAAAACAAACGGCCCATCTAATATAGTGAGTGAGTGAAAAAAATATTTTTACCGAAAAAGGGGTTCGAGTTCACTCGGTCCCCTTTTTTCAAGACACACACTATGCCAACTTTGGAATTCATGTTTTTTTAAACTTACGCTGTAGATGGATCATAACATGAGTTTCAATGCGCGTCAACCAATAGGAATCGTTTCACGTAACCCTACTAGAGTATAAAAGGCGAGGTGCCAGTCAAATTTTTCATGGCGCATGCTAAATATTTTTTATTAAAGACTGTCAGGATTTGAAGTGATATTTAATCAAATTCTGGCGATCTTAACGGTAAATGCCGCCCAAACCTTCAAAGTCAAAGAGTGGGGATCGAGTCGCTGTCGACTCGGTCAAATTTTTCGGTTCCATTAACACACAAGGATTGGAATGCATCTTTTTTTAACATTGCCGGTTAATAAGTGTCATCTCCTTTCACCAAGATTGGAGAGCTGTTGACGTTCCTTTTCATACCAAAAATTAGAATGAGTTGGCATATCCCCCTGTGTTCTCACCCAGATGCCTCAATTTCATTTGACATGCCCAGAATTTCATTTGACCCAGCCACGATGTAAATTTCATTTGTCGATCAATTCCCGACACGATGCTTCATTTGATCCCTGTTTTCAATCATCTCTCTGGGGTGGGATGAAACATTTTCTCTCGGCCATAAAACTATGATTTGGGAGAAATTTGAAAATTTTGTTGTCCATACATCTTAACTCTGCTCGGGGATACTTTGATCTAGACCCTAAATACAACTTTGGGGTAGAAAAGGGTGAAAATTGACAAGATTCATATAAAAAGAGCCGTTAAAACTCCCATTTTGGATAGAGACCCTAAAGGCAACGTTGGCAAAAGTAGGTGAAAATGGACAATAGTCATAGAAAAGGAGCCGTTTGAAAAGAAAGGGTGGGAACGAAACAACAAAAAACGGGAAGGTTTTCATTTCAAATGAGATGGTTTTTGTTTGAAATGAAATGGAATGAGAGAGAGAGAGAGAGAGAGATGGTTTTTCGTTTCAAATGAGATGGTTTTCGTTTCAAATGAAATGTTTTCCCGATTCATTTCAAATGAGGTCGTTTTAAATTTTCAATCATTTTTTGAAAGGGTCACGGTGCTCAACTATTTTTTCGATTGATTGTAATTAATGGGTCTGGAGGGTATTAATTTTCCATTTACGGGACCTCGATGAGTCCCATATCGTTATATTTCAAAGATTCCGTCTCTATAGATACAGGTCTAACTAATAAAAGTGTTCAGAAGAAATATTAAATGTCAATAGTATTATTCTTTATTTAAACGTATCATCCCTTTTAAACATATTGCTTTATCAAAATAAAAAATTATTTAGTGGTTAGAACATAAATTTACTACTTTTTAAACTTATTGTTATAATGTTAATTCACTTATTACTTCTAAACTTCTAAAGTATAAATATTTTTACAAAAATAAAAAAATATTTAGCCGTAAAAACATAAGTTATTTTTATTCACATGCACCAGTCTTTTTTGTTATTTCCATTTTCAGGAAAATTACGTACCCACCCTACCCTTTTTTCAAATAAAGAACACTTTTTTTTTTTTTTGTTTTACCTGTATTATCCGTATTGTGTAACAATATTTTCATTCTAATTTTTTTTAGATTTTTAAGGTTTATGTCAGGAATTTTAATCATTGCGTAAAAAATAAAATGAAAGAAAAAGCTATTTGCGACATTTATGCTTTTTCTATTTTATTTTATTTTTCGTTTTTACATACATAAATATAAATGTCATCAGTTTCATAGAATATTTTCATGTGATTAACATTTTTAAGCATGTGTTTTTTCGTAGCTTGACTGTAAAGTAATCGTATTAAAATATTTTTGATTGTCATTGTTATTCAAATAAAAAAAAATATTATTTGCCTCTCGTATGAAAATGACTTCTTTAGTCGCTTATGGACAAGTTCTACTTTGGAAACAACAACATTGAGTCGAACCCACTGGAACTTCCGGTGTAATGTTAATCTATGGGAAAACATCGAAATTCTAATGCAAGATTTTGGAACTTTTTTTAACTATATAGATAGAAGATGATCTGTAGATTTCACATTTAGGATTTGGTATTATTTAATTCAGTATCTTTTTAAAATACCTTGTTAAATTTTTTGCTTATTTAGAGCAAGGTTGATATAATCGCTTGCTTATCGCCTTTTGGCGACTACTGGAATGTTTAACAAGTGAAATGTAAATAGTATTAGCTTGCGGGTTCCATATTGGATTTTTTTATTGTTTATTATTTACGTTATCATATAAGAGTCATTAATATAATTTTATTAATATATATGTGATTTTTTTTTTTTTTTTTTTTTCTTTCTTGGATATCAAACGAAAAAAAGTAATTACAAATATTTCGGAAATTTTTAATTGTTTGTGTTTGGTAAAAATTCTTTCGCAGTAAAGTTTATGGCCCTAAATTCATTCTATTATGGAAATTTTTTTTATAATAATAGAACAGTGTTTTTCAAACTGTGGGGCGCGCCCCCTGGGGGCGCGATAACCTTACGAGGGGGCGCGAGCATATCGAAAATAGAAGATTTAAAAATAATTATTTTACTGGAATGAATTAAAACAAAATACTTTCAGACATAAAAAACGCACTTTTACTCAGATATAATTTATAGGCACGCGATATTAAGTCATCAAAAATAAAAACTTCTTCAATACCTAATTAGCTATCTATGATTCTATAACCAAATTAAAAAAAACTTTTATTTGATTTGCTGTAATCCCATGATGAGAGATTTTTTACTACGCTTTCTTTTTAAGCCTAACATAATAACTCTTTTCAGAGAAAAAACAGATCCCAGACCCAGAATCGAAGAAATTTAGGAACATAAAAAATTCATCACTGTCATTATTTTTTTTGAAATACTGCACATTATAGCTGTAATCTGTATGACCTTCTAAGTTATTCGTACAGTTAGTTATGACCCCTCTCTTATGTGTTTGTTTCTCATTTAGGGAAGTTGTAAGTAATGTATTTCTCTGTTGCGCTTTTTTCCATGCAAAAACGTTTTACACAATTTTTTAGCAGTAACATACATGTAATAATGAATACAATTTTTACCCGGAAGTGGTCGCGCGGGCACACCGATTACGAAATCGTTAATTCTGGCAAAACTGTTTATTTGTTACCTAAGAAAAATTGAAAAGTTCTCGAAAGTAGGTAAGTAAACTTTCTCTTTGTTAAATTATTCACTGGAATCACGATTTATATCGTGTACAATAAAATAATTATAAAAAGGATTGGGGTGACTCAATAATCCCGCTCCACCGTATCGTGTGCGCGCCTGCTCCCGGGTTAAAACATGTTGAAGTCTTTTCGCTTTAAATATTAAAAATAATACAATTATTCTTCATTGGAAATTTATATTATTGTTCAGTATTTAACATCAATTATAAATGCTAATTCTGTGAGGCTTAAAATTACAATTCACTTAAAACTAATTATAATTTGAGTAACCATTTTGAAAAGATCATTTTACATTTTTGTAAACATTGTCGAGCACTTGGCTTTGCGCTGCGCTCTCCTTACAATTCAGCTATTATACCAATAATGTTTTATTTTCTTACAAATGAACTCGGGCAAAGAGCGGGTACTTCAGCCGGTATACTTTTAATGTATCAGTGCTGCACAGAGTATTTTACAACTAATTAATTAATACTGAATTAAGAACAAGTTTAATAAGTATTAACAACTTCCATTGGCTTGTCTTGCAAAGCAAGGTTTTTATAAGGAATGCTTATGATTAGAAATTCACCCTCTGAATTATTTTTCTATATTTAGCAGATATCTATATTTTGTTTTCTAAGCGGCCACCGGATTTTGCAATATGTTCAATTTAAAAATTAGAGAACGGAAAATTAACAAAATAATTACGCTATTATTTTATTTATTTATTTTTGCTTAAAAGTAGTATACAAAATTTAAAAATATGTTACTAATTTGTAAGGTTTATAATTAAGATCGCCTATTGTAGCTTTAGCGTCAAAGTGTATTATTATTGCATTCAGTACATTATTAATGTATAAGGGGGGCGCGATAAAAATTGTGATCGAAAAGGGGGGCGCCATTATTGAAAGTTTGAGGAGCACTGATAATAGAAAAAATAGCATGATTTAATTGTGATTCTCTAATATTCATATAAAATTTCATTTTTGCTCTTCTTGAAAATCTATTTCAAAGTTATTATTAAGATATCCGGGTTTTTAGCATTATTCATTATTTTATTTGTTTAGATTGCATGGAAATCTTTGAAGAATGTTTCAAAATGTATTGTATGAATAAAATTTTCAATAAAAATTTTCTATTTTATATGCAATTCATTGTGCTGTAAAAATAAAATTTATTTTCATCAAGGGATAAATCTTAATAATTAATCAAAAACTTTCATGTTAATTAACTCAGGATTTAAGAGTTTTCTTAGAGTTTTAATTGTATTTTGGATCAGTACAGTATTGATGAATTGTTAAAGATACACAAAAACTTAAAACTAAACATGGCGGAAGAAAAACTTCTGGATCATATTATCAGTCGCTTAGAACCTCAACTTTTAGATTATGACCAGGTACGACACCTGCAGACTACGTCTAGTCTTCTACAGTTAATTGATAAATACGAGGAGAGGTTTCTAAATAGAATGACCAGGGGTCCGAGAGATGATTTCCGAAACGCAACTCATAGCACGAATAATCAGTTCACAAACAGGAATAGGCAGGAGAACTGGCGGGATACCAGAGTTGACAACCGATATCATGACTTTAGCGGACCGCAGAGGGAGTCCAACACATTTGGAGGTCAAGGTGCTGGTGATAATCGCAGGTTCGATAGTCGACGCCGAAGTGATCAATCTGATCATAGATTCAATAATCAAGGCCTTCGACAGGGTGGTTCCAGGAACGGTGCTTGTAGGGGTCAGAATGGTCAAAACAGGTATTTAAATTTTTAAGCGATCGGTGCGAATCTGGGGGTGATCGATGGCAAAGTACAGCAAATCCTCCGGATATAGAACGACGTACTATGAGGATTTCCTCATTATAGATGACACCCGTAGATCTTCCTTATGTTCCCATTCTTTTAAACGAAACATTCATCACAGCCCTGTGGGACACAGGAGCAGAAAAATCATTTATATCTGAAGAGGTCTACCGCAGATACTTTTCATATCGACCACGTCAAAAGACTAAAGACAGAGTAGTGACGGCCCAAGGAGCCACTTGTTTCCACTTAGGAAGGGTTGAATTACAGATTCGAATCCGAGAATTTCAGAAAACCTGAGAATTCCATATTCTTGATAATATGCAGTACCAGTGCATTCTCGGAATTGATTTTATGAAGGATTCAAGACTAACTTCAGATTTCGATAAGAAATCATTAGTTATTCAGATGACCAAATTAAACCGGTGCCAATAGCGGAAAAGCAGGTCGTGATTGATCTACCCAATACAAAACTGGGTGGCAGGCAAAAACAAAAATTAAAAGATTTATTTAATAGATTTCAGGGTCTATTTTCTGACAAGCCTGGGTTAACTCATGTATAATATCATGAAATCGATACTGGGAACCAGGCGCCAGTAGTGTCAAAACCCTATCATTATGATAGAGTCAAACAGGGAATAATCAACTACCACAATGCGAAAATGATAAAAGGAGGGTAAAATTCGGCCTATTCAATCACCATACGCGTACCCTGTATTATTAACACGCAAAAATAACGGCCTTCCTCCAGATTCTCCATAGGCGTATCGATTCGCGATTGACTATCGCAAGCACAATGAGATAACTAAGTATCCGAGATATCCATTACCGTTGATAAATGACCTGATCACAAACATTCCGTTTACGACTATTATGTCAACCCTCGATTTAAAATCGGGTTACTTTCAATTAGCCATAAATCCTAGAAATATAGAGAAAATGGCGTTTACTACGCGAAATGGTACTTTTGCGTTTAACCGCATGCCATTTGGCCTTTCAGGGGCGGTGCTACATTTTCAGAAAGCAATAGACATGATACTTAAACATCTTCTAGGCATTTTTCTAGTTGTTATATGGACGACATAATTATTAGGTCTCCATCATTTACTGAACACGTAGATCATTTAAATCAGGTTTTTTTATAATGTTGCGAGACGTAGGTCTAACATTAAATAAAGATACGTGTCTCTTTGCACGCGACAAATTGAAATATTTAGGACTAATAACTAGTAAGGACGGAATGAAAACCGATGATAACAAGGTCAAGGCGATCATGGAAATGAAGCCACCGAAAAAGAATAAGGAAGTGTCGAAATTTTTAGGGATGGCTGGTTGGTACCTAAAGTTTATTCAAAAAATTATGCAGAAATCTGTGAACCATTAAATAGATTAAAGAAAAAGGGGGAAATTTAATTGGTCAACGGAGGCACGGGATTCCTTTAATAAAGTTAAGCAAAAGCATTATCAATGGCGCCAATTTTACAATTGCCGAATTTTCAGGAGCAATTTAACTTTACGGATGCTAGTGGGGTCGGAATTGGCGCTGTGTTGAATCAAAATCAAAGACCTATTGCATTCGTGTCTCTTCGAACCCCTGAGCAAGGTCGAAAGAAATTACACAGTTACGGAACGTAAGTGTCTGGCGGTGATATGGGCGTTGAAAAGTTTCCAACTTATTTTGGGGTACTGCCGGTGAAGGTCATAACGGATCAAGCGGCGTTAACAAAACTCACACGAGTGGGAAAAAAATTTATCTAGTAAAATGATTAGTAGGGCGCTTAAACTATCGGAGTTTAACATTGAATGGGAGCATCGGCCTGGTTCCCAGAACGTTGTCGCGGGTGTACTGTCTAGGAATCCGGTGGACAATGTTGAAGGATCACAAATTTCGTGCGCGGCTCTTAGGGCTTTAGCTTTGAGAACTCCAGGGAACAATTGATTCAAGAACAACGGAAGATCCTGAGTTAGGGCATATCTATCGTTATTTGTAAAATCCGAACGATGGTTTCGTGAATGCAACTGTATGCGAAGGTTGGTCCCGTCCCAGGATTTTAAAGTTAATTCATGGTTTACTCTTTTACGCGAGAGAGAGAGAAGTATTGTGCAACTCTTGGGGAACTCAGAGTATACATTCTCAATTTCTTCGCGACGCAATAATGAACGAATTTCACGATCAACCATTAGCAGGTCATTTAGGTAAGAAAAAGAAATATTTAAAATTACTTGATACGTGTTATTTTTCCGTATATGAGGAAATATATTTTTAAATATGTATCAGCCTGTGACCGGTGTCAAAAATTTAATTGTAAAAACGCGTTACCAGGTGACCGATTAATTTCTGTAGTATCTATTTACCCGAATGAAATCGTGACGTTAGACTTATTAGGCCCCTACCTAGCATCCCGACCCGAAAGATATAGATTTACCTTAGTAATAACTTACCACTTCACTAAGTGGAGTGAGCTTATACCTTTAAGAAAAGCTTCGGTCCAGGCCATAACTAAGGCCCTTTTAAAAAATTATATTTCACGATATGGAGCTCCTATTTCCTTGATTAGTGATAATGGTCCCCAATTTATATCGGATGTCTTAGAACACTTAAGTCATAGGTTGGACATAAAACATATTAAAACTGTAACCTATCAGCCGCAAGCTAATTTAACGGGAAGAGTAAACCGCGCTTTAGTGCAGATGATTACTAGTTTTGTAGAGGAAAATCACGATAACTGGGACCGATTCCTCCATGAGTTTTCTTTCGCGTTACGCACAGCAGTTAATGAAACTACTGGGAAAACTCCGACTTAATTATTCTTAGGTAGAAAAATTATCACGCCATTTCGTAACTTAGTACTGGTAACGGATGGTGCAGAATATGTAGCAGGCAGTATTGAAAAATTACTTGATGAGGCGAGGCAGAATATGTAGAGACAACATAAGACCAATGATTTAGTCTTGGTACAAACTCAATTTCTTAGTGCAGCGGGCAGGAGAGTTGTAGGAAAATTTATCCTAAATTTGAAGGGCTATACAGAGTGTGTGAAGTTGAAGACAACAATTTGATCATTTGGAAAAGAGGAAGAAAGGTCAAAGTAAATGTTGACCAAGTATGGACTTATCATGCGAGAAATTATGACACAAGTAGTTATGATAGTATTAATGGCACAATAAATGAGGGAAAGGGATCGAGTAATTGGTCTAATAGGTCGAACTCGGAAAAATCCAGACGTTCTAAAAAATAATAAGAGTTAGAGAATAAGAATAAGAATAAGAGAGAGAATAAGAATAAGAGTTGTAAATCGGATAAGGGAAATGCCGAATTGGAGGATCTGAATGTTAAACGTAGTAACGCCGTAGAGTCGACGGGCACGGCAGAGAGGGATAAGAGGAAGAGACCAAAAATATGTAGGAAAAGATCCTTTAAAGGGTCTGACTATGAACATAATAAAAGGAAAGTGCCTGTACTGCCACAGGGGCTGAAGAGAGGGGCTCCATCGTCAATATCTTCTAGATCACGTAAAAATGAGGAAGGACCTTAAAAAATATTAGCAGGAGCCAGAGGAACTTCCAAGACCATCAAATGAAGGACAGATGAGGAGGTTCAGTCCACCTAAAGAAGAGAGCAGTCGAGAAGCAAGAGTGGAGTCTAGCAAGGCCCGAGAGACCAGAGCAAAAGATAACGGAGGACACAGTGCAACTGAAGGGATACCGGTCCGCTCTAGAAAGAAAACATCAGTGAGACCTTGCCTTATTATCTAAGGAGCCGCTTCGAAGAACCAGAAGGACTACCGGAGGAGCAGAGGAGTATGGGGATCGACAGCCTACCACATAACATCCTCAGGAGAAGGAGCCTCAATATGGAAGCAGTAGACGGAGATCCGGCAGAGAGGAGCAGATAAAAAAATCAGGTTGTATTGTCCTTTTTTTCGTTTTCTTGCAGACAAGCAGTCAGGTGTTTTTGCATTACCAAGTCAAGATTTTTTTAAATATCTTAGCTGTACAAAAGTTGACACTAAGATGTGTTTATTTTTCAAATCAGAAAAATGATATATTAATGATATATTATTCTGGTATATTAATTTTTCCGTATTTTTTTTCGAAAAGGTGGAAACAATTGTTTGTGGACATTTGCTTGCAATTTCTGACTTGAAGGTTCTGCGGGAACATCTATAATTGTTTGTTATATGTATTATAAATTGTATGTATGTCTGTATATCATTAAGCCTATGCATATGTATATGTATATTTTTAATTCGCATCTGGTGGCTTGGGACGTGGCGTAGTTAGGCAATACTAACAATAACATTAACAAGCGCAGCACGCATGGTATGGGAGTTTTTTTAAAGAGCCAGATATATTAATTGATGCATTGTAAAATGATGTGTGAAATGTGAAAATGTATTTGTGCATAGTGTTCATGTTTTTTTCCTAGAAAATGTTATTAAAAGAGTTCTCATTTCAGGGTCGCGGGCCCTGATCCTTGTATAGAAAGTAGTGAGACGTCTGTAAAGCAAGAAAGTATATTAAAATATCTAAGTAGTTAAGTCAAAACACACAGCCAGGTTTTCCACACATGTGGGTTTTTCCTCGGTCCGTTTCCGGAATTGAGTGTGATGTAGTGAATTTTAAGTATGTAAATGTCTACGTCAAACTTTAATAATACGCAATTTAAAGCGGAGATTGTGGTATTTATTCTTTTCTTTCCCTTAGAATAGGAAACATCTCAAAATATCAGATAGTTAGGTATTTTAAATTCTTAAAGACTAAAAATTCAGTTTTTTTTTAGAATATCGTTACGTAATTTATTTCAGGCCATTTTAGACCTTCGAATAAATCCCGTTTTCTTCTTGGAGGAGGTTGTGACGAATCTATACTGCACTTTATCACTAATATTCTTGGGCGTCTTTGGGGATTGTAAATTCGCGTATACTTCCAACCAGCTCTAAAAGGAGAAAACGGGATATGCAAATGAATCAAAGTATTTAAGGAGAGTGCTGTAAGTTAGCAGAGAGAAAGCTATTGAGTCAAGAGATACATAGACGGAGCGCTAAGATTCAATTTGATTGTGTGATTTGTTTGTGGCTGATTATCAGGCAGCGATCTATATTCGGAAAGTTTGAGCCGAGTGAAGTAGTAAAAGTCAGGTGATATTTAAACTTCAATTGTCGGATAATAAGAGTAAATAAATAATAGAGTTAGTGGAAAGTTAATAATTGTTAGTAATTCAAAATTGCGTATATCTCTCGGTCCTCTTATTCCAGTAAACCCGTTCGATATTGAGTTTAAGGGGACGGTGGACCTTTGAAATTAATTTCTTAAATTGTTAGCTTAATTAGCTGGAATTGGAATTAATATAGTAAATGATCTATATATTTCACAATTTAAGTATATTTTTTGAAAAAAATTTATAATTTGATTTTTTTTTAAAAAAATTTAATTTTTTAAACTTTTTTAAAAATGCTCCTTGCGCATCAATTTTTAAGATAAGTACATAATTTTTGTTTTATATATATATGAACTATAACTAAACATATCTGTGCATGGATTTTAAATTCAGCATAAAATTTGATGAAAAAAAGATACATTTTCTTTACTATATGAAATATTTCACCAATTATCACATATTCAAAGTATTCAAAACAACGTAAAATATGATCCGTTAAATTTTTTTGAAAACTAATGCACAAATTTGTGAATTACACTGTCTTTCATAACTTGTTAAAATTTTTAAGAGATACGACATGATATGAAACGCAAGGAGCATTTTACGTAATAAGGAAAAGAGAAAATTTATGAACTGAGAAAAATGCATTTTAAACATTTATTTGGGTAAAATAAAAAAATAAAGCAACATTTTACATAATTACTTACCTTTACATGAAAATCAAACATATAAGAGATTATTATAGCAAAAATCTAAATAATATTTAAATAATTTATTATATTTAGTTATATATTCAATAATTCAAGAAACACGCATCCGCAAAGCTGATACTTATACAAAAAAATATAGCGGGGCAAAACATTCACTTATAATTGACCAGCACAATATGACAATCCTTCAGATTTTATATTTATGTTTTCTATTTTATTTGAGATTTTACGCTTCATATTTCTTTTATCTTTTGCTATTTGAAAAGTTTTACTTCTGCTTTGCTTTAATTGACGCTCATCTCTTACTCCACTGATTTGCATCGAGGGTAATGAAGCATTCTGATGTATATGTTTCAAGGTAAACAGGTATCCACACAAAATTGAATTCACTAACAGCTGTTACAACAGATATTTCCAGTCTTTTCTTTGATTGGAAACTTTCTTTTGGGCAGTGACTCCAGATAACACTGTGCAAACTTTCATTTGCATTTTGACTCTTACCTGAAGTACACCGAGACAATATCTCGTTGCTTGCTATTCGCTGATACACAGGGAGAATCTTTGCAACAACCTCCTCGGTTAATTTTGTCTTCATAACTGAATGACTTTCAGGGGATTCTTCATTTGCTAAAGCTCTTTTGAAAAACACCAAGAAAGCTTTCCATTAGGACATTTGTTGTGTTTCGGTTTGGCGTCTGTGGAGGAACAATGATAAAGTGTGGCGTAAATAGCACTTTTCATTTTTTCGACATCATTACAATTATCTTCAACGGCTTTTCTGTAAAAATTAGTTAGCTTAACTATTGTGGTTTCTTTTAAGCTACCAACCTTTTTGCCACCAATGCAAACACCTTTGCTTCGCCACTCTTTTACTTTGCTGCGTAAACCTGTTCCTAGGCGCTTGGAGATATGGTTGATACATTCCTCTTTTTTTATCGGTTTACCTTTTCCATAGATGTTCAACGACATCAGATGTTAGAATGTTTTTGAATCGCCATCCGACAATATGCAAGTGTAACGCATATTACACTCCTTGATGGATCTTTGCCACAAAATTGCAGCAGCTTCCATTTCCATACTAGATGAGGAACCTGTATGATTTATTTGACATTCAGATTTGTGACCTTCATACCAAATTGCAAAATCTGGACTATCGCCCGAGAGGTCTCTTACTGCGGCAGTACATTCTGTACAATACTTTGATAGAATTTCATAATCTATAACTAAACCTGTCAATAAATCAATAACAACTCCTATCCCGTACAGTGATTTATAGCCCCGCTTTTGCCAAGATCCATCAAATGACACAGTAATGTCTAAAAAACACCCGTTTCCTTTTTCTCTTCATCATTTAAATCAAGATGTTGCTTCCTAACTATATTTCTCGCTACTTCAAGGATATGATGTTTCATCTCACTATTTTCTTCCGACAAAATTTTTATGTGCTTCGAAAAAGATTTTTTGTCCATTGCATTCATACCAGTCACTAATGCAAATAGTTCCAATCCCGCGTGACCTTTCCCAAGTCTTAAAAAAGACGAAACTATTTTTTTGTTAATGTCAAAATTTTTTTTTCTTTCACGCGAGCACTGGAAAATGAGGAATTTAACTCTGCCTCACAACTAGAACAAACCAACTCTAGTTTTGATGCCATACCCAACTGCGTTGTTTTTATGATATTTAAAGCATTCATATCACATTTAGGGCACTTTACAGTCGACAGTAAATTCTTCCATAGGTTTGTATCAACTAATACATAAGTTGTATCATCTTGTTCATTTGCCTAATGTTCTAGAGAAGTGTGTGACAGAAGAGACAACTTTCTTTCTGTTGCTGTATTCAGTTCACTAGAATGCAATGTGCAAGTATTTACTTTTGCATTCTTTTCATAATTAGATGATGCATGACCACTTGCATTAGGGACATTGTCATGAAAACTTGGATGCTCCAGTTCTAATTGTCCTGAGGCCCATCTCTTCTTTGCTTTTAGCAAAGCCTGCATTTTACGTTTTGATGGCCTTGCTTTTGGCACATGATATCGAGAACTAATTCTGTGCATTGTACAAATACTAAATTAAAATTTATCAAGAAAATTTTGTAGTCGAGTGTTCAATCAAAAAAAAGGAAAACTTCGAAAGAAAAATTACGTCCAAAACGAATAAATATGCTGTGTTATAACAGGTATGAAACAAGCGCGCTAACACGATGTAAACAAACAATCCACAAGTAGAAGTTGAAGTTTCTATCGGCATTCTTCTTCATAAAATGTGTGATGAAAAAATAATAAGTGAGGCTAAGCATATGCTAAAAACTAAATACCAATAGTTCTTGTTTACGTTCAAATGACAGGTGCCACACCCATTTAAATGGTCGATGGCGCCATGTTTAATTCATGGATCACTCATAACTCAGTAATTATATTCATCAAAATGAAAAAATTCTTCGACAGAATCATTCTGTGAAATTTATGGAATATTATTAGTATAAAAAATAAAAATCGCAATTTTGACCAAATTTTGAGATTTTGAAAGTCCACCATCCCCTTAATAGTTGATTAGTATCATATTTCGTGATTTAATTTAATAGTAAAGTTCAATCACATTGAAGTAGACATATTGATTCATCTTTGTATTTAGAAGGTAGATAATTTATTCAAGTGAATAAATATTATTTGTTATTGTAAAAATGTAGTCTGGTAATTCTTTGCCTCAATTCAATCTTGGTGTCCAGGGTGGAACCCAGGAGGGTTCTCACATAACAATATTTAAAATCTTTAAAAAGACAACAAGAAGAATGTCAAAATTATGACAGAAATTTCATATAAAAAGCAACAGAAAAAGGATTTAATTAAAGTTTTATTGTTTCAGAACAATAATTAATGTGAAAGAATATACAGTTTGTCAAAAAAGTATTGGGGCACACTACCAGTTCATATATTTTATCGTAATACTTTACTTAAACATACAAATGAAACCAAAAAAAGAGGTAAACGTTATTTTGTTTAATACAAAAAATAATAATTTGAACAAAACTCATACATTAATGCAATTATGGTTAAAATTGAAAATAAAAGAAATCGAGTTAAAAAACGGAGTCAAAAAGTATTGGGGCACTTCCCAATAAATTAAGAAATAAAGTTCAAACTTAGAAATTAATATCCTGTTAGGCCCTCCTTTCTCTTTATGACCTCTCGAAGTCTATTTGGCATGGATTGGATCAATTTTTTGTAAAACGATTTATCGATTTTTGTCCCCTCTTCGACCAAACATTTTCTCAAATCCTGCTTATTAGAAATTTTGTGCTCATATAATTTGTTCTGCAAATAAAAAACCTCACCCTGTTCAATGAGATTAAGGTCTGGACTTTGTGCAGGAGTTTTAATAACTCTAGGACAGATGTAGAGGACCCATTACTTGCAAATATCTGCACTATGTCACGAGTCATTATCTTGGTACAATTTAAAATATCCTGAGATTCCCAGATTTCTCGCATTTTGCTTTAAATTTTGCTTGAGAATGTCAAGATATAGACATATTTATTCATTATACCATCAATAAAATGTAAATTCCTGAAAGCAGAGCTTGTCATGCAGCCCCAGACAATTTGGTTACCCCTTCCATGTTTGACAGTAGGCCATACATTTTTGACATGCATTGCTGTATTTGATTTCCACCAAGCTTTTTGCTTGCCATCCGATCCGAAAATGTTATATTTGCTTTCATCAACAAAAATTATATTTTCCCAATATTCTGTTGGCTGCATTACATACATTTTAGCAAATTCCAACCTAGTTTTGTCTATTTACTTTGTTGATGTAGGGCTTTCTTTGAGGTACTCTGCCATGATACTTATGTTTTCTTAAGGCATTTCTGACAGTTTCATGCTTTACTGATTTTCCGAACCTACTTTTACATTGCAAAAGTCATTTTTAATGCACTAGTTCTTGGATTAATATGTACTTGTCTCAGAATCCACCTCTTTTCACGTTCCTCAAATATCCTTGAACGCCCTTATCTTTGCTCTTTTTCAACACTGTTTTATTGTCCCTGTTAATGATGTTAAAACAATAGACTTATTCAATTTCAATATTTTTCTTACACAGTGAATTGATTTCCCCTCTTTCCAATGACTTTTTACGAGATTTCGCACATCAACCGATATATCTTTGTTTCTCGCCATTTTTTCTCTAAATAATCTTAATTGTTGAAATATTTGTGTTTAAACTTCTAGTCTAAAAAAGTAGTGTGAAATTAAATTCTATTGATGTGCTGTATATTTGTTAAATTTCTCACTTCAAAAGTGTACCACTACTTTTTTGACTCCAGTGTGCTTTTGAATTATATTTGAAAAACTAGATCAAATTATAATTCTACAAAACTAATAAAATTTTCTTTATACACTATACACCAAATGTTAAAATATTACTTAATTCATTTTGTTTTTGTTTTAATGGGATAAATATTTTTATAAATGGCTTTACAGTTATGCATGACAAGTGTCCCAATACTTTTTTAAATGACTGTACATACTATTTTTGTTTGTTTGTTGTTGTGTTCCAAGTATAAAACTATTTAACTCTAAAGTGGAAGCAAAATATGCACTACAGAAATAAAAATATGATGAACACAATTTATAAAGTAGATAAGGGATTTCAAACAAAATCCTTGGGAAAGCCGAATAGATGCATTAAAACCACTAAGGTATCGAGTAGGAGGGATATCCGATGCTTTACTTGCTGTTTGTTATAATTCGGAGATTGACAACTCTATAAGAGTTGAGGCTTCTGGGCTATTAAGTTGTGTTAAACAATTTAATTTCTTATGCTGCGTTGTAATTTGGTACAAAATCTTAAATTGTATCAATCCTATAAGTAAGTTCTTGAAGACAGAAGACTATGATTTACCATCTGCTACGGAGTTCTTGAAAAGTTTTAAAGATTTTTTCAAGGACTTTAGATCGCACACAGTCTTTAATGAAATGTTCTCCGGTGCTCGAGAACTAGCCGACGAAATTGACATACCGGCTAATTTTGAGCTCACCCAGCCACGTCATAGAATTCGAAGAAGGAATGTTAATTTCGACTATGAGGCACGAGATGATCCGAATGAAAATCCTACTTTTAAATATAAGGCAGAGTTTTATTTTTTCGCATTAGATAAAGCTATCGATACACTTGAATCCAGGTTTGATTTGATCAGTACCCACCACAACTATTTCCAATTTTTATGCAATATTTGTTATTTAAAACATACTCCTCAAAACGACGAACTAAAGTATTGTAAAAATCTAGAAACAGTGTTAACTGAAGGGAATTAATCAGATATAAATGCTTTGGACCTGGCAGATGAGAAAATAGCGTTTTTAACTTTGCTAAATAAAAATTAAAGTCCAATCGAGATTTTAAAATTCATATCGAACCCGGATTTTGCTCCAAATCTCGGTATAGTTTTAAGGGGATATTGCTTATTGTCTCAATAGGTGTGGAAAGTGAAGAAAGGAGTTTCTCCAAATTAAAATTAATTAAAAACTTTTTACTCTCCACAACTACCGAGGATCGGCTAAACGGTTTGACAACAATAGCCATTGAACTAGAACTGTCTGAAGAAATTAATGTTAAAAAAATTATAAAAAAATTCTCAGAATTAAAAGTAAGAAAGAAACACTTTTAAGAGTTTAACTGTCGGTTTAAATGTATTTTTAATATGTAATCAAGTTTTAATATTTAGTGGTTCTATAATTTGTTTTAGTATTTTTTCATATTTGTATTTTATAATTATACACTAGAAAACAATGACTTTTCTTTTTTTCTATGCAACCCTAATCTTAATTTAGTGCCAAAAACATAAATTGATAAATAATTATTTTTTGCTATTCAAAATTTCAACATTATTGATAGCAATTTTTTTGCTTACGTTTTATTTTACCATTAAGCTTGGAACGGTTTAGATTATCTATTTTAATTTTGGTTATAGGTGGACGGCGAAACTGCTATCGCCGGCTATGCTGACCTTTTAAAGTGGGTAAAAATCGAGTTCAATTCCATTACTGTGTTGGAATTTAAACTTCTCTTTTTAGGGGTTGCTATCTTTGGCTCTTTATAAATTATTTTCTGCTTTCAAAATAATTACAATAAACAAGTGCAATAAATTGCATTTTCACGATTTGTTCAGAATAATGCTAAATGTTTCAGCATGTGTGAGTCTAATAACCTATTATAAATATTGTGCGTTTATTGTTTATTACATTACTACTGAACAATTTCAATGTTTTTTAAATTTTATTTTAATTTTAAAATATAAATATTTTTCATTATTTATTTGTTGTATACATGTTCATTAGAGATATGAACTGTTTATAAAATAAAAATTAAGATTAAATTTTTTAAAAAAACATTAAATGAAACTGCAAAAACAAATGTTGAACTGCAACGATATTGTAAACTAAAAATAGAAGAGTAAACTAATTTAATATATTGATATATTTTTGATTATTTGCGCGATTTTTGGTAAAATTTTATTAATCCCTATAACATTTGAATCAGGTTTAGCAACGTTTCTAAACACCCATTTGAAAATTATGTGAGTATTGTTACAAAATCATTTTAAATTTTTTGAAGCTGAAATTAAATCATATTTTCATTTAGAGCAAATCTTACATATATATTGTACACTGCTGGCCACCGTAAATGCAACAACAAGAAAGACAAGAGGTAGCACAACAAAATTTATTTATAGATATCATGTTGACCAAGTATCAAATGATTAAATTTATAGACTTCTGTGAAGTGTGGTTCCTGCCAGAATCAGTAGCCGCCATTGTTGGAGATCACCGCTGCCACACGCCTCGGCATTGATTCAAAGAGACTTTGGATGTATTTCTGGGGTACAACAGACCAAGTAGCTTCCACACGTTGCCAAAGTTGATTTGGTGTGCCAGCTGGGGGTGTAATTTGGACCACACACAACCATGGACCCCATGTTTTCTATCGGCGAGAGATCCGGCGAGCGAGCAGGCCAGGAAAGCAATTCAATCTTGTGATTGACGAATAACCTTTGGACAATACGTGCCACGTGTCGTCGCGCATTATCCTGTTGAAATATGGCTGTGACCAAGCCCTGAAGGTAAGGAAGGACAACTGGCTCCAACACCTCGGAGATGTAGCTCTGGTAGTTTAAAGTACCAGGAATGCTTACTAGAGGACTGCAAAAGTGACATCCAATACCGCCCCATACCATAATACTTGACGCAGGACCAGTGTGGCGGTGCATAACGCAGCTGTTCATCATCCTCTCTCCATGGTGTCTCCAGACTCCAATCCGACCATCGTCGTGTTACAGACAGATGCGTGACTCGTCAGTAAAGACAACTTCATTCCATTCTGCCGCCCACATCCTTCTTTCGTCGCACCATTGGTGGTGGAGACGTCTGTGGTTCTGCGTCAAGGGTAGACCATGCAATGGACGTCTTCCGGACAGACCACTCTGCTGTAAACGGCGTCGAATGGTACGCGCAGTCACTGAATGTTGCGTTACAGACTCAATGTGCTGTGCTATGGTTTGTGATGTGACTGAACGATCCATCACTGCCATGCGCTCAATTTGCCTGTCCTCACGTGAAGTGGTGCAATGAGGTGAATGGATCGACAACGTCGGTCCATCGTACCTCCTGCATCCAGCGGTCACATATCCGCATTACAGTTCCTTCGTTTCGTCCAACACGACTACCGATTTCCCTGAAAGATAATCCACAATCTCAGTAGGCCACTATCCTTCCTCTGTCGAACTTGGATACTGGATCAAAAGCTGATCGTTGTTTTCTACGTGACGTAACTGATCGTTTTTTGAAAAAACCACAAGAAAAACACAATTGCCGAACTTGAAATCTTCGAAATCTCCAAGTCTTAAATAGAGCTTTGAGGTGGCGCCACAGGCACGCGTGATGTGTGTCTGCGCTGAAATTCTAATCATTTGCATATCTCACCTCCACTAATGCATGTTGTAAATTTCATGTTATTTGCATGTTTCTTTCAGGGTGTTGCATTTACGGTGTCCAGCAGTGTGTTAATGACGAAAGAAGAAAAAATTGTACATTTCTCAATATAATAATAGTAACCACTTAATATAAAAAGAGTAAAATAAAACAATTTAATAAATAATGAAAGACTAATACAGTATAAAACTGGTAATATAAAAATATTCAATATTGAAATAATTGTGACCGCTTGATATAATGAATCAACTTCACGGCATGAAAGTTATGCGAGAATGGTATTTGTGGGTCAAACAATACATTTGGCGATTTTCGAAAATAAGCCAAAATTTTAACAGTAACCCATCTAGTTTGTATATTACAGACTTCGATGTCTCCTACAAATTTGAGCATTACACTTCCAGTCTTAAGGGTTCCTTTTCCTATAAGCTTTTATTAAATTTTCAATGTAATTTGTTGGGGTGGAATCTTGCTACTTAATTTTGAAGCTGATATCTTCAACCGATTGAGTTGAAATTTTGCACACTTGTAAAGGACCGATGACAATACAATAATTTCATAATTTTGTTCAATTGCCTTGATCAATGTCATCAGGAATAACGATTTTCAGAATTGGCAGGTAATTCCGTATAACACTTCCATATATGGCGACAAATTCCATATACCACTTCCAGATTTAGCGACTAATCCCAGATTTAAAGACTAAGATATTAAGGTGCAACCCTAACATTTAATTCTTTTTAGCGCTTTTAAATAAAATCTTGTTCCTAAAAGTTTTTTACTTTTGCTTTATACCTGTCTGTATTGAAACGTAGAATCGGCTATACCCACAACCAGTGATAAAAATATATACATACATTTATACACTGTTCTTTTTTTAATTCCATCTATTTACAAACTGTTGTAATCAGTATAATTAACTATTAAATTACAAGAAATTCAACAGTCGGTTGAAAAAACAGTTGAGCACCGTGACCCTTTCAAAAATAATTGAAAATGGAAATCGTCATTTTTGAAACGGATTATTTTTACGATATGTCACCACCGGATTTTTATTTACAAATGCTTGGTAATTGCGTTATTTTCATTATTTGTCGTTTATATGGATGTAATTCATTGCTCAAAGTGTTTTCATTCGACCTCTGAGGGATGTGTGAGATATGAAATTTTTTTTTAGTCATTTCAATCTTTTAGTTTCTGGGAAACAGGGGACGACAAAAAGTCGACTCATTCCAATCTTGGTCAGCGTCTTGAAAGCATGGCATTGAGATGACAATAAGCCGACTATTTTCAAATTTAGAATGTCTCTTGAAAGCAGAGGATTGAGATGACAACAAGCCAACTCAACGAGACAACATCGAGCCCACCAATCTTGGTGTGTCTTGAGAAAACAGGGGAATGAGACGACAATCATTATAACTTTTGTGTAAATTTAAAAAAGATGCATTCCAGCTTTGATGCATGAATTGACCCGAAAAAAGGGGGGACCGAGTCGATACATGACTCGATCCCCCAATTTTCTGATTTGAACATTTTGGCTAAAAATATTTACCAATAAGACTGCCAGAATCTAAGAATATTTCAAATCATTTCAAATGCTGACGAAATACATTTAGCATTCACCTGTGGACATAAAAAAAATTTTCCGTTAAGACTCCCAGATTTGGAATATCAATTACAACCCAACCCTGACAGTTTTAACAAAAAACATTGTTTTGGATCTGGAAGTTTTGACTCAACTGCATTCAAAAGCATTCTGGCTGCTCGTCTTTTTTACTCTAGTTGAGTCACGTGAAACGATTCCTATTGGTTGACGCATTCCAACATTGAAAGTAATCTTTTGATGCATCTTTCAATACATCTCTAAGGCAAGTTTTAAAAGAGATGTATTCCACAGTTCGCATATTGTGTGTCTAAAAAAAGGGGGACCGTGTTGATACTTTTGTCGACTCGATCCCCATTTTTTCGATAAAATTTTCTTTTTTTACACACTCACTCTACGAAGTTGGCAGTTTGTTTTTTACATTTAGCCTACTGCTCATTATAGTGTTGCAGGTATCGTTCAAACCGGTGCGATTTCATCACGGTGCACTCTGATATTTCATAACAGTCGTGCACCTGAATGTGCTGGTGGTCAGGTACGCTGCAGTCATTTAAATCCTGGAAAAGAGGCAGCGTCTCCAGGTTGATGGTAAACAGTGCCAGCGTTTCAAAACTATTTCACTGTTTCGATCATTTCACGACAATGATGCTCTATTTCCTTGGACCAGGTGACAAAATTTGCCCCCGACGCAAAAGGACAGGTATTCCAGAGGCACGGATCCAGGGAAGTGGTGTTTTAGGCTGATTCGTTCATTGATGTATTTTTTGGCTCGGCTGTCTTTGTATGTAGTGACGATTAGTAACCTCAATTATTCAAGGGTGGGTGAGATAAGTAAACGTAATATTTTGGCTATGGTACATAAAATTTTCAATCCTAGGTATTTTGAGTCCAACCACTTTGTTACCAACGGAAATGTTACAAGAAGCTTAGAAACTCAAGTTAAATATATATAAAATGGGGTGACCCCTTGCCCAAAAACATACAGAAAGTGTTTCGGAAGTGGCAGAATGAAACACAATATATCTTGAGAAATTTAATATTCAACGTTATATTGAGATAAATAAAAATTTCGAGTTACAACTCTTCGTCGATGCATGCAAGATTTCCTATGGGGCCTGTGTTTACATTCGAACTGTAATGCCCTTAGAAGTCAAAACTCGATTGATCAGAGCAAGTTCCAGGGTAGCCCCATTAAAAACTTTGACTATTCCCCGGCTGAAATTGATGGCTTGTTGTAGTGGTGTGAGGCTGGTTCACTCAGTGTACGCTGTTTTGGATTTACTTGATTTAAAAATTATTCTTTAGAGGGATTCAATGGTAGCACCCTGGTGGATGAAGAACCATGGTTTTTGATCAGTTTTCGTGGCCAATAGAATAAATGAAATTAATAGCCTAGTTTCTTCTCACTTTTGGTGCCATGTGCCGGTCGAATTAAACCTCGCAGATTTGCTTTCGAGAGGCACTTGCCCTCGTATATTTTTCGACTCTCTTAGGTGAGAGGGTTCTTTCTGGCTCCTTGAACCGCCTAGTAACTGGTCCCTAAACCTCCTGGCTTGCGAAACCTCAGAGGTAGAAAGAGAAAAAAAGGAAAGTTAGATTATGTAACTTGTTTGCAGTTGAAGGTGAAATACCTTTGTATGCCACTAAGTTTTCAAATTTTTAGTCAGTCATTCGTTTTGTCTCATGGGGGTTGCAATTTGTAGAAAACTCGAAGAAAAAACGTGAATTTCGAGAGATTGGAGATTTGACCGTTCACGAAATAGAACACGCGGAGAAAACTCTTATCAAAATTGTCCAAGCTAAGCTTTTTTCCTCTGAGGACTCGTTTCCTAATATGAATGTCATTACGGACGAAGAGGGTATAAAAAGAGTGAAAACCCGTATTACTAAGCGGTCGGATAATCCAGAATTTATTTACCCTATTATTTTACCAGGCAAGTGTCTTTTTACCCAACGGCTCATTCAATAATATCACCTATGAAATTGTCATGCTGGAACGCAAATTCTACTTGAAATATTAAGGGAGAGATTTTGGGTAGTAAGAGGCAGAAGGATGGTCATGAAGATTGTACGAAATTGCATAAGAGACTAACGTTATAAATGTAAATCTCCAAGTAGTGAGCCGGTAGTCTCCAAGTTGTCCCTGTCTGGAGATCGTGTCAATGACGTGGTGGTATTTGATGTAGTGGGTGTAGATTTAGCAGGGCCGTTATATGTGAAGGGAGGTCAAAAGTCTTGGATTGTCTTGTTTACTTGCGTGACATATATGGCCATTCATTTATAATTGACATCCTCATTGACTCCTAACGCTTTTTTTGTCGTTGAGACGTTTTATTGCCAGGAGGGGGATATCACGAGTAATTTATTCCGACAACGGAACAAATTTTCGAAGAGAGCAAGGGGAATTAAGGAGCATTGACTGGAAAAAAATCTTGAAACTAGTTACCATACAACGTATAATTTGGAAATCTAATCCATCCACAGCCTCTTGGTGGGGTAGGTTAGTTCGCGTGTTAAAGTTTTACTGTTGAGAGAGACTCTCGGTAACGCCGTTCTCACGACCGAGGATTTGCTTACAGTATTGTGCGATTGTGAGTCTGTAATTCTAGGCCTTATCACTTTTCTATCCGAGAAATCTGCTGATTTAGCTCCTCTGTCCTCAGCCATGTTTCTTGGGGAAAATCGTGGTCTGAATGTTCCCGATATTGATTACAGGGGTAATGTAAATTTACGTAAAAGTGTCAGATTTTGACAAAAATTGTTAAATGATTTAAGGCATGAATTCAGAAAGGAGTATTTAGGTCTCCTTATTCAAAAGAAGATTAAAAAAGGTCTATTGTTAGAACTACGGCTAGGAGAAATTGTCCTCATTGGTGACGACATCAAAAAACGGATGCATTGGCCTTTAGCTAAGGTCATTCGTAGATTCCCCGAAAGAACGGCAAGATCAGACTGGGGAACTAAAAACTCGAACTGGAACAATGTTATGACCCATTCAACGAGTCTATCCTTTGGAAGTGCAGTCGACAGAAACCCCGATGATCCTTTAAATTTATGATTGTACATTTACTAAACCAATTTCTAGTAGTATGCGTTCAGATTTTAACGGCTCCAGGAACGTCTTGATTAGAGCATCCAGGTATGGAAGAATCTCATCAAGGTACCAGAGAAACTAGGCCTTTTCACCCAGGTGTTATATGTTTTTGAGTCTAAGTGATGTTGATTCAAAAAGGGGGAGGATGTTAAAGGCCACCGCAATGACCTATCTCGCTGACGCAATGAATAAGTGGAGTCTACAAGGAGCTTTTTGCCGATTGGACTATTTTATTTTTAGAACTTTTGCATTATGTTAACTGTAGAATTAATGGAGAAATCATTTGTGTTATAACTCAGCATTGTGTGGGATTTGTTATGTATATGTAGAATGCTGCTCTCACACATGAAGCGATATCCGCATTAAAATTGCTATAGAATAATCCCTGGTGGAATTCTTATTGAACCTGCATTGTTGCAACCCCGTGAGTTCGACAATTACATTTTAAAGTAGAAAATTAAGCTAAAATAGGGATTTTAGTGTGTTTTCACGTTTCTTATTTATTCTTATAAATTCTCTATAACTGTTTAAGAAGTAATATGTTTCATTCCTACTGTAAAGTTATTTAACAAAATACTACTTAAAACAAATTTTCTGAGAATTTTAGATAATGTTGGATATTTACAACTTTTTCTCAATCTCGACATACTTATATCATTTTTTAAAAAAATAAAATCCTTTATTTATAGAGAAAGAGAACGTAATATATATATAAAGAAAAAAATATTAAGTCATTTTTTGTGTTGGAACTTGGCTACAGTTTGTAAAAAAAATTTAAAGAAATGCTTGATAAGTTCGTCCCCAATTTTATTCGATGGCAAATTTACATTTTCTGGAAAGGTAAATTACACACATAAATGTTATCACTGTTCATATTAATTTTTTTTTAAATAATTACGGAAATTAATGAATTTTCGTCACAATTCACATGAATAGCTAGAAAAATTTCGGTTGAATTCGTCAAATAATATTACCAGAACCACATGACATCTAAGCGCAAGTGATAAAATGTATTGTATGTATAAGTCAATTTATAACTTGGTGCATTTTAATGACTTTTACAAATAATCCAGACCAATAAAAGAAAAATGTTAACTTAAAATGCGAATTTCAGCGCTTTTCAAGCTAATATCTTTGTCTAAGAAGAGCATTTGTAAGAATATATTACATTTACAATTATTGTGAGGAGGACATTTGTAGAATATGTTGGATTTAGCTAATGCATAACTCAGTTATTACTATGAAACGCATTTTATATGTTTTTTATTACGACATCAAAATTAGTAACTAGAAGATTAGATTTGCACACAATGAAAATATACACTCACTTCCAAAAGTTAAGCACGAAGATGTAAAATGCGAAAAAATCAATAAATACATCTTTGATTGAAACAAAATTTGGCAGTAAAGTAGCATATATATTTATACATAAAACAAAATCAATAATTATATACAGAAATGAAAACAATACTATATTTTTGTAAGTTATCAGATAATGTCATGCTGGAGACTTAAACAGAATTATATATAAAGTAAAAATAAACAGTATGATATGAAAAAAGGACATTATTAGTGTATGTGATCCCTTTCATCTGTATGCAAAGTTTACATCTTCTGACCATGTTTTCAACTAGGTGGTCAACCACCGCAGAATTAAGCAATCGCCATTCTTCTTGTAGAGCAGTCTTCAGCTCAATAAGAGTGGCTGGAGGTGGGAAACGTGAAGACACAACACGGCCGAGAGCATCCCAAAGATTTTCAATGGGATTAAGGTCAGGCGAATATGCTGGCCACGCCATACGCGCAATCCTTTCACTCTCCAGGTAGTCATCAACGATGTCAGCTCTATGGGGACGTGCGTAATCGTCCATTAAAACAAAAGTAGGGCTAACTGCTGCAGCGTACAATTTCACAATGAGGTCTAGGACTTCATCTCGATATCGGACAGCAGTCACAGAACCCCGTTTAAAGATGTGCAGTTTGGTGCTGTATCCTAATGAAATCCTTGCCCACATCATATTGCTTCCGCCTTGGATTCCGTGATGTTCGTGACGTTTTGGGGCTGATTGCGTGTTCCTTGTTTACGCCATATTCTTATACCATTGTCATCTGGCTCTTGGGCAAATCTTGACTCATCAGTAAACATGACATTGCTCCAGTCAGACACAGTCCAATTGCCATGTTCCCAGCACCACTTTAATCGTGCCCCGCTTGACTGGACGGATAGAGGAACACAAACTCGAGGTACCCGGACATACAGTCCACATTCATATGTAATCTTCGGCGTACAGTAGCTGCAGATATAGCCTTACCAACGGACGCTGTAACCACAGACGTCACACGTGTGGAGGCTGCTCCGCTTGGCTACAATAGCAAAATATCGACCAGCCGCGGGGGATATAACTTTTAAGTGACCGCCTACAGGCCTTCGGACACCTCTCTGTGTGAATTGGAATTGTTTCCATAAACGTGAAATTACAGAATGATGAACGCCGAAGAAAAGAGCAGCATCTGTGATTGACTGTCCTGCTTCAATTCGCCCCACAGCACGCCAGCGCTCAGAATCTTCCATTCGTTCTCTGGAAGTCATAGAAACACGTATGTATTGAAAACAAATTGTTCGAAAGTTTAAAACACCTTCTATCAGCACTCACAATCAACTTTTATAACCCTTCATAAAGCTTGCTTCTTATAATACTACCCTTTTTGCATATTTCTTGACATGAAAGCACGATCGGCTGTTACCCAATATATTTTCATACTTCCATCTGCCTCTGCAGCGAATTGCATCCTCTTCAATTCTGGTTGGCTTCCGGAAATTATCATTTTCCTCTCCGTGCTTAACGTTTTGAAGTGATTGTATAAAAAATTTTAATGTCTGACATTGGTACATACATGAATTCAAATATACCGAAAATTAAATAACAAAATATGCTTTCAAATACACGAAGAAACTTTTTTAGGGGTGGCAGTAAAAATTAATTAGCTGTAATTTTTAAAATTCAGTCTATACTTCATATTTTGTCCTCAGAGGTAGCAGATAAAATTCTCACAATACAAAAGATAAATGAATAAATAAAAATAAGAATATGTGAACGAAACCACGTATGTGTGAAAAAAATATGTTTCATTGAGATGATGTGAAAAAATTGTACTACATAGTGATTTTGTTGCTGTGAAATTTAATAACTCTTTATACATACACATGTGAAAAAAGGGCATTGGGACTTTTATTTTTTCAAATCTATTTTATGATAATGAACTTAACATTAACGAAGTATAAGCATCAAGTGTTAAGATTATCAAAGAAAGAACTATGTGATACAATTATTGTATAGTGATAAGACACACTCTGAAATAAATAAGTAATTATTACTAATATGAATTTAATGCACGATATTCCTGTATTCTGCTATCAAAAGATAGATAACTGATACTAAAAGAGTTTAACTGTATCGGAAAATATTTTACTTATAGAAGGTATAACATTTTGAAGAGCAGCCGCCCATCTGTTATAGTGTTGGTGACGCCGACTGCGGTGCTGTAGGACCTGAGCTCCAATCCCGGAGAACGCATGGATGTTTGTAAATGTGTAGTGCCTTCGCGGCAGGGGGTACTCTAAATAGCCGTCGATCCGCAAGTCCTCTCATGAGGTTGGTGGAAGGGGAAGAAGAGGTGGAAGGCCCCTGACCATCTCCAGTATGTTTTCCCTCAAAATTGGTGTGGAACCAAGCAAAATAGTACTGTCACTTGCACGGTGCTCAAAGCTAAGGCTAACGACAGTGTAAAAAATCTAGCCCTTAGCTGCGATGCATTTCTTGAACCTTGATCAGATCTTACTGCCGACCAGGTGGCATAAGCAACAACAACACATTTTGAAGAGTGAATGAGGATTTCTTGGTGATAATCGCAATCTTATGTTGAGCGTTACCGAATCGTGGTTTCAAGTCTCGTCACCACGAAAGAACTCTTACAAAAGGGGCTAATGCACATTTAATCTTTTGAGGCTCGGACAACTTAATTTGACATTGTATAGAAAATTCTTATATTTCAACGCGCACAAATAACATAAATTCGTTGATGAAATGTATGCAGAAGTAACTTGGATAATAAACACATAAGTACATAAATGTTGTTAAATATAATTCAAAAGTAGTGACATACTTATATGATAAAGATTTATTACATTTTGCCATATATATATATTAAAAATGATATTAGTTTTCATAAATAAATATGTATATTAATATTTCTTTTTTGTGTGTATAAGAGGCAACATTGCAGCCATTAATCCTTTGCATACCATGAGCCATTTCTGTGCTCTTTGATTTTCGTGTCGAAAACAACCGAAGAACTCGTTCACAATTTGTCGAAAAACGAATAGTTTCTCAGACAATCGCAATCGTTTTTAAAGCTTTTCAATAAGTTTTTTTTTATTTTTTTATTTCAATAATCTTTTGACACGAAATCAAAGGAGCGCGATCGCGCTCATTGGAGCATTGCGATTGCATTTTTTGAAAACTATCTGGCACACAAACGGTTAAACATAAATAAATTACTCCTTGATAACTGAACGAAATTCATGTGACGTAAGGATCACGTGATTCCGTGATGCCTTGTGCACGTGAATATAGTGTCATTTCCTTACCACTCTATTGTGCTTACAACTATTTTGTACTTAAACATTTACAGTGTACGTTCTAAAATGTACTTTTTTTCCAATCAATTTCTGTTCCATAACTTCAAAGCAGCGAATAGTGTTAACTCACTGATTCTTTTAGTCCACTAATCAGGAAGCTCGTTCTCTCTCAATCCAGGCTTCTCCACTTCAAAGCCCAAATACATTTCGATATGGGGTGGAGGAAAGTTTCGCGTTCCATTTACCAAAGATGTCAAGCTTTCTTTCTAAAATGTCTTATTTTGCTGAAATAGTTGCTCGATCAGTAAAAGAAAGGATGATTGTAGGGAAAAAATCTTTTTTTAATATGACGGTAAAAAATCGAAGTGCTTTGAAAGTGTGAGGATTACATACAATATTCTCACTGTTTATGGTGTTTTTGAATAATGTTGCCAATACCGTAAGACAAATAAAACCTCTTCGAAAGGGATTTTGGATTGGTGTAGACTTCTATACAAGTAAGTAAATACTTGAAAGCTAATTTCTGGTTATTTTATATTAAGTTACATTGCGAACATATAATGTTCATTTAGCTTATTTTACACATCTTCAAAGTAGTTAACAGAGGTACTTCAACATTTAATTCTCTGAAATTAGAACACAAGGATCTTATATGTAAACATACATATATCAAAAACAAGTATATATATTTATAAAATTTATTTTACTTAATAATTTTACTATACTACAGGGAAAAAGAAAAAAAATTGAGAAGCATTTACTACAAAAAAGGAAAAATACCTTAATTTACTGTAGCTTTCTTAATGTTTATACTAGATGATGAATCAAGTACCCCCACTTTCAAACATTAGAAATCAAAATTATCATTTATCTCATTTATAAAATTACAGGTAAAAAAATCTGCATCATTTTAAAAGCCTTTATTCGCTGTACAATTTTAGGTAAAATATATGATTTATCGAGAATTAAATTCCAAATATGGTCATAAATTAAGGCATTAAAATTTTTAAATTAGAATGTGTGTATTATAGAATATAAATTTATGCTCATATTTTAAATACAAAAGTTCTTAGTACTCCTACATGCTCAGAATAAAAAGTCATTTTTGAATCCATAATTCATTTACAAAAAAATAAAAATTCTAATATATTTGCCTTTTATCTAGTAAAACATTTGTTTTTCTGAGTTAGACAGTGTGGTAAAAACCTATCACACACATATAAAAAAAATTTTATTATGTATAACAAATATGCATTTATTGGTATTTGCCCGATTTGTAGAAGATTAGTCGTTAATAGAGTTTAGATTTATATTACATATCATTTGTTTTACTTTTGCAAAAATATAAGTCCTGAATATGTTTGCATTGAATTAGATACAAGCATTGACCCAAGAAGAGTACTTGGATCAATTTTATGATATTTATCGAAGAGAACTACGGAAAATCTTTTGCAAAAATTATTGTTAAGGGGGTTAATTGGACAAAATCACTTATATTTCTGTGTGACATATGTTCTGAAGACAAATTTTAGGCATTTGTGTATTATAATAATCAATTTTTCAAATCAATACCAACGCCAAATGTTGCGATATACAGCCAATAGCGGGGAGCCTTTCCTTTTCACGTTTGAATGCAATTATAATAATAATAATAAATATATTTTAAGTTCTTGATGTCTTTTTTGCTTGGCGAAAATATTTACCAGTTTAATACAAAATTCCAATTTTTTTAAAAGTATAAGTGTAATTATATATAAAGGATACTTTAGATACATATTAGTGATAACAAAATAATATGTCAATACATTTATCCAAGTAAGTTTTAAGTTTACATGAAGTGGACCTGGAGTGTTAACACGAAACATAAATACTTAGTCAAAGAGAAAAAAAGCAGTAGAAATTGTGAATGGAAATTTTATGCAAATATTTCTTTACATATATATTGTATTGAATTTTTTTCTATCTTATTTGCAATTCATTGTGAGTACAAATAAGATTCAATTACATCAATGGATAAATATATATTATTATTTACAAACATCATCTAATATGAAATAAACAATAGCTTAAAAGAAGTAACCATTTTAAATTTTTATGAGTTTGATAGTATTTTTGTAGCTTTTGCTTGCTTAGCTTGTGTAGTGTTTATATATAGATAATTATTTATAGATAAAACATACTATTATTTTCTAATTTATATACCAATTCAATAAAAAGAAATATATATTTAAAATTAAAGATAATTAAATTGAATTTGTGAAAATTATTGCACTTTTTCTGATGAAACATTCCTTTAATATTGTATAACTAAATTAAATAAGTAGTTTAACTTATTTGTAAACACTTTATACAAAGACAATTAAAAAGTATTGAATTTGAATTGTAAAATTTAATATAGCTCTTACTCGTATTGATAGTCTTAATTTATGATTCAAGTGTCGCATACCCATGCATTATATTTACTAACCAAAATATAAAGTCTAAGTTTCCGATAGAAAACTATTCAGTTCTGCATAACATTGTACTTAAAGAGTAAAATTACAAGCAGATGTTTATTTATAAACATGTGTTAATATAGCAAATGTATTTTACCGTTCTGTACACATGCATGACCGAAAGTAACTCTTTATTAATTTTAATATGCTGGAAGAACTTCAACACATGCTATAGTAACTGAACTTAGAGAAAAGTATAAAAATAGTTAATACATGCAGAAATAACTCATTATAATTATTTAGTTAAGTATTAGACCTGATTATGCACTTTATATGTAATTCAATAACTCGTAATAATGGATAATCACATTACACATTGAATATTTCCTAAAAATGATTTATTAATGTGATTCATTTCTTAAACTTAATAGTGAAATTAAATTTTCTTTCATTACTTTAGACAATCATTTCTAAAAAAATTCCAAACATTTTTAAAGGACAATTACTAAGTAAATCAGACAGTCAAATGGTATAGAGAATGTTTTTATTATAAACATTTTCAAATATTCGTAAATCCTTCATAATATTGTACAATATATTTATATTTATATATATATATATATATATATATTATATATATATATATATATATATATATTATATTATATATATATATATATATATATATATATATATATAAAGTATTATATGTGCATTACATTGTGTAAACATGAAATTCATTTTCCTCAAATAACTGTTCTCACAGTGAAATAAAATATTCATTTTGAATTTTAAGTATAGGTTAAACTTGAGTAAATACACTCACTTCCAAAAGTTAAGCACGGAGAGGAAAATGCTCATTTCCGGAAGCCAATCTGAAATGAAGAGGATTCAATTCGCTGCAGGAGGTAAAGTAAGGAAGTATGCAAATATGTTAGGTAACAGCCAATCACTTTTATGTCAAAAAATATGCAAAAAGGGCAGTGGTATAAGGAAACAAGCTTTATGAAGGGTTACAGAAGTTGATTGTAAGTACTGATAGAAGGTGTGTGCAAAACTTTCATAAAATTTGTTTTTTTTCAAGACATACGTGTTTCTATGACTTCCAGAAAGCGAAAATGGAAGATTCTGAGCAGGCGTGCTATGGGGCGCATTGAAGCAGGACAGTCGATCACAGATGTTGCTCTTTTTCTTCGGCGTTCATCATTCTGTGTAATTAATTTCACGTTAATGGAAACAATTGCAAACCACACGACACAGTTGTCCAAGATAACATGGGTGGTGCCCAAGGAATACAACCCCCGGGAAGATCGATATATTGCTATTGTAGCCAAGCGTAATCGCAGAGCGACCTCCACACGTGTGCCATCTATGGTTACAGCGTCCATTGATAAGGCTATATCTGCGGCTTCTGTACGCCGAAGATTACATATGAATGGACTGTATGCTCAGGTACCTCTAGTTTTGTGTTCTCTATCCGTCAATCAAGAGGGACGCGATTAACGTGCCGGGAACAAGAAGTGGAATGTGTCTGAATGGGGCAATGTCGTGTTTACTGATGAATCAAGATTTGTTCTGGAGCCAGATGACAAGCGTATAAGAATATGGCGTAAACAAGGAACACGCAATCAAACCCCAAAACATCAAAGAACATCTCCGCATTCGGGCGGAAGTATTATGCTGTCTGCAGGGATTTCATTAGGATACCGCACCCACCTGCACATCTTTAAACGGGGTTCTGTGACGGGGCTGTGTCCGGTATCGAGATTAAGTCCTAGAACCCATTGTGAGCAGCAGCAGTTGGCCTCTACTTTTGTTTTAATGGACGATAACGCACGTCCCCATAGAGCTGACATCGTCGATGACTACCTGAAGAGTGAAAGGATTGCGCATATGGCGCGAGCCAGCATATTCGCCTGACCTTAATCCCCATTGAAAATCTTTGGGATGCTATCGGCCGTGTTGTGTCTTCACGCTTCCCACCTCCAGCCACTCTTATTGGAGCTGAAAACTGCTCTACAAGAAGAATGGCGATTGCTTACTCTGCGGTGGTTGACCACCTAATTGAAAGCATGGTCAGAAGGTGTAAACTTTGCTTACAGATGAGGGAGGATCACATACACCTAATTGCAATGATCCAGCACTTTTTTTCAATTTATGCTGTTTATTTTCACTTTATATATAATTCTGTTTAAGTCTCCAACATGACATTATCTGATAACCCGACAGAAATTTAATATTGGTTTCCATTTCTATATATAATTATTGATTCTGTTTTATATGTAAATATATATGCTACTTTACTCGCTCAAATTTTGTGTCAATCAAAGCAGTTTTTGTTGATTTTGCATTTTACATCTTCGTTATACTTTTGGAAGTGAGTGTACAT
>BMAU01011184.1:0-10547 GCA_019973935.1 Trichonephila clavipes | reverse complement strand
CGCTTTTTTATGATGTAAAATCGCAGATGATATATATATATATATACACTGGCCTCAAAAAGTTAAGGTACAACATGTTTTCGAAGCTCACCATAAAAAAAAATGGCAGTAACAATAAAATGCATAGTTTACATGAATGATAATAACGAACTTTAAAAACATTAATGCAAAAACGATTGCTACCACTGTTATTTTATAGAAAAGAACGTGATATTTATGGGTGAGAAAAAATATGCAAATATCAAGCTTTCGTACTTTTGTGTGTAACTTGTGTTGATTCTCAGCAGTTGTTGGCAGTTCCGGTGACAATAGTCAATAGAGTTTAGAAAATGTCTCAGAGACGTCGTTTACCCAATTCGTTAAGGTGGCGGGCAGTTGGATGGATGGAAATGGGATTGTCGCAGGCTGATGCTGCTGACGTCTCAATGTGTCTCGTAGTGTTGTTCAGCGACTTTGGGATCAATACCAATCCGAAGATTCTGTGTCCAGAAGACCTGTTCCAGGCCGACCACGAGCTACAACACCTGCAGACCGTTTTTCTAGCTCTTTCGGCACACGAAGGAGGAAGTACCACTACTGTGCCGCAGCTCATTTGCAGACCACTTTCAAGCATCCAGGAAGAAGAATCTCCCGCTACTACGGTGCGAAATCGTCTTCACAATGCCGGTCTGTATGCAAGAAGACCAGTTGGGTGCATTCCCCTCAACGGACGGCAGCGAAGGAACCGCTTATGCTGGGCAAGAGAACATGTTTCTTGGACGCAGCAACAATGGGCTTCTGTGCTGTTCACAGACAGGTCCAGATTTACAATGGAGAGTGATTCAGGGCGTCTACTGATCTGGAGGGAACAGCACTAGATACCATCAATCCAACACTGTTGAAAGACACAGTTATAGAGGTGGTGGAATCCTGGTTTGGGCAGGGATCTCGCTCGGTGGCCACACTGACCTGCATGTGTTCCATGGAGGAACCGTAACTGGTCTTAGATATCGGGATGAGATACTTGATCCATATGTCCGCCCATATGCTGCTGCTATTGGTAACGACTTCATTCTGATGGATGATAATGCACGACCTCACCGAGATCGAATTGTTGAGAAGTATCTGGAGGGGATCACGGTTTTGGAACGAATGGAATGGCCAGCTCGATCTCCAGACCTGAATCCGATAGAACATCTTTAAGGACTATCTTGGCAGAGGTTGCTGCTTTAAATCCTCCTCCAAGGTCGTTACATGAGCTGAAAACAAGGCTTACTATGTGTCTGGTCTTCGCTTCCCTATTCCGGTGTCCGACAACTTAATAAACAGCATGAAATCGATGCCGCCAATGCATTCAAGTTAGGGCTGGACACATTTCCTTATTAGAACCCATTTTTGTATTGTTTTATGCCATTTTACCACATAACACTGTGATGTGCTGTTTCTCCAAGAATGGACTTTTCCGCAGAGATTGCTTTTTTGTTATAAATCGTTTTTGCAATACACGTATACAAATTTCTATGACGCATTCAATAAAAAACTATTTAATGTACATATCCTCCAAATTTTTTGTTTCTACATTCATTCATTTGCAAAATTAGACACAAAAACCCAGTTTGGCTACCTTAACTTTTTTGAGGCCAGTGTATATATATATATTATTTCCGTGTAAATGTGTATATTTTTATTATGTCAGAAAGTATTTTTGTTTTACTTCATTCTTGTAAATAAATTATTTTAAATCTTTTATTTTCGATATGCTCACTTATTGTAGGTTTACCGAAAAAGCGCCCCCAGTGGTTGAAAAACGCGGACTTATATGGGTACATTCCACCTAGTCGTTTGACTGGCTGCACCTACAACATCTTCTTACAGCAGTGCTTCTCAAACTTTCAATACTGGCGCCCAATTTTCAATCATAATTTTTTGTCTCGCTCCCTTGTACAACAATAATGTATTTACTGCAATAAAAAAGCACTTTGAGAGAGAGACGCTAAAGTTATAATACGATCTTAATTATAAACCGTACAAATTAATACGATAAGTATATAAAATTTTTGTGTATATGTAACTAATATAGTATATATATATTTTTTAAGAAAATTACTTAAAATATATATATTACTTAGAATTATGTTATTTTTCTTTCTCTAATTTTTAAATTGGAACAGATCGCAAAATGATGTATTTAATTAAAGATTTATTTCCTTCAGCATTCATTTCTCAAAGTACAAATGTCATTAGAAAAATAGTCTAGTCAATGTCGCTCTCTATCATATCCATCACATCTGGCATTATAGGGTACGTTTGCGTGAGTCTGGGCAACCTATCGGACGTCTGCGCAAAACATGTAAAAATGCTTTTCCTCGTACAATTCCAGTCAGTTTTGGTCGACTCGATACTCCTATAGCTACCGAATCTAGCTTGAATGTCCATTTTATAAATTTCCACGTTAATTGTAATTCACGGTAATTAAGTATTTACGGCAGTAGATTAAAACTATGTCATACATACATTTTTAAGTCGTAAGCAAACATTCGACCATAATAAAGGAATCAACAAGTACACAGATGAACGAGCATGGTTCGAAATTAAATCAGGCGATCTTCTCAAAAATACTTAGAATTTTGGATTTACCACTACTGAAGAAAATGATGGAAAAAAAAAGCCCCAGCACGATACGTGTTAAAACTTACAAATCTGTAGAACAACATGTGAAAGTTGTTTTAAAACATGTAAAAACATTTAGCTATGTTGGCAAAGAATTTTAAAAGTATTTTCTGGATGAGAACAGCTTGGTAGCAAGTTACGAGTGGATTCGGGATCTATTTCAAGATACTCAGAAGGGCTCTCAACTTCCGAAGAAGAAATCTTCATAGATTTCACATCAGTGAATAATTAAAAGCAATTTTGTAATAAATCGCTCTTTGAGTTTGGAGTAGAGGTGGATGAGGAATTATCTGTACTGAAAACAAAAGCACTTCGTATACTATTACCATTTTCAACATCCTACCTTTTTCAAACCGGATTTTCTGCAGTGGATGCTTTGAAGACAAAATATAGATCTCAGCTAAATATAGAAAAATAACTCTTTAAGTGTCAATTTCTGATATTAAACCTTCCTTTGAAAAAATTTCCTCTACGAGACAAGCCCGTGGAAATCCCTAATAATTATTAAACTTGTTCTTAATTTAGTAATAAGATTGATTGATTGAATATTAACGTCGCACTGTTGAGCTGCACGAGGGCTTTTGGACGACGGACCGTAATTTTGAACCATGGTCAAGTGACGTGGATGACACCTGAGCTGGCACCCCTCTCTCTAACTACCACACCACACCAACGGGAAAACGTTTCAACTCTCAACAGATTTAACGTACATCGCTGCCCTACACGGCGGGTCTTTAGTGGTACTGGGCTCGAACTCGAGACAGGGCAAGCCACGATCCGATACCTATACCACTCGGCAACCGCGGCCAAATTCAGTAATAAGAAATTATTTATAAAATACCTTCTTCAGTACTGATACATCAAACTTATACTGGCTGAAACACCGACTCATCGCACGAGTTCATTTTTAAAAAAAAAAACATTATTCTTGATATAATAGCTGAACTGTAAGGAGAGTAAAACTGTGTGCATGACATTGTATACAAAAATGTAAATGATTTTTTTTTAGATAAATGCTATAATTGTAAATAACTGTTTAAAGAACTGTAATTTTAAACCTCACACAATTAGCATTTAGAATTAATGTTAAATTATGAAAAAGAATATAAAATTCCGATAAAGAATAATTGTGTTACTTTTTAACATTTGAAGCGAAGACTTCAAAATGTTTTAACCCGGGAGCAGGCGCGTACTCGATACTAACATTAATGGTAGTGCGGGGGACTCAGTCACCCCAATCATTTGTTTAGAATTATTTTTACTGTACACGATACAAATCCAGATTCTAGTGAATATTTTAATTTATAGAAAGTATACTTACCTTCTTTTTTTTGAGGACTATTCAATTCTTTGATCATTTGAGAAAAAAATCCAATAAAACTGAACTAAAATGATTCAAAAGTACAAGACCATAAAAAGGACGCAAATCAGACACTTTTCAATTATCCTACAGAAATGTTAAACCAATCAATTCTTTTCCAAATATCGCAAATCTCAATTATTTACAATTTCCCTAAGCGAAAAGCAAATGCATAAAAGATGGGAGGGAACTAATATTGATAATAACCATACCATAAGATTTAAGGTCAATCAAATGATTAGCAAATGTACTATGCAGCCTTTCTTTTCCTTTCTTTTCCTTTTCTTTTTCTACAACTAATGTACAGTATTTCAATAATAATTACAGTGGTGAATTGTTTATCTTCTCAGAATTTTTCTCAGGGTCTGGGTTTCGTTTTTTCTTTTAACGAGTAATATTTTATGTTAAAACGTAATAAAAAAATCTCTCATTGAGGAAATACAGCAAATAAAACATTTTTTTTCTTTAATTTGGTTTTGGGATCAAAGATAGCTATTTGATGACGGAAAAAAGCCAGATAATAAACATAAATTATGTCAGTGTTGTTGTGTGTATTTTTTTTATTATGGAAGAAAGCATTTTGTTTTACTTCTCTTACCGGTTATTTTTTTAAAAAAAAATCTTTAAATTTTCGATACGCTCGCGCCCCCAGGGGGCATACTTTGAGGAAACGCTGTCTTACAGGAAGTCTTACTTGAACTTTTCTGGTCGATGTTCCTCCATCTGTGCACAGCCGAATGTGGTTTCAACACGATGGAGCTCCAGCTCATTTCTCCAGAAATGTCAGGAATCACCTGGATACTGTCTACAGTCAGCATTGAATTGGACGGGGTGGGCCAGTTTTCTGGCCACCACGTTTTCCTGACTTAAGTTGTTTAGATTTTTCTTTTTGGGCCACATTAAAAGCTTGGTGTATGAGAGTCCCGTTACATCTGCAGAAGACCTTGTTGCCCGTTTATCTGTTGCTGATGTACATGTGTTCGACATTCCAGATGTCTTTTCTGATTTAAGCCGATTAATGCGCCGCCGCTGTGAATGTTGTGTTACTGTTGGTGGCCGCACTTTTGAGCATTTGTTGTAAATTGCTAATAAAATTTTGTTTTCGTTTGTCTTTGTGTTATCAGTTTCTTTTGATTGATACTGCTTCACATGCTACCGCTTTAAAGTTTCATTACCGCACACATATTCGGCCTCAGGTCGGTCCGGTACCCTTCGTTTCCTATTGACTATTGTTTGTTTTGATGTGTACTACCTACCTTTTCATTTTTGACATATAGTTTAGGACCACCCTGTATATATATATATATATAATTAGAACTCTAAAAACTGTTCTATCACCTTTTGAAAAAAAATTATTCAGTGATTTTTATCAAATAATAACACTAATGAATTACTTTTTGTACATATTTTTAGTTATATGTGTTAAGATATTCTTATATTTAAGTAGTGATATTAAAAAAAGGGTTTCAAAATGAAAATATGTATTACGAGGTACTATAAAAATATATTCAAATGCAATAAAAAAGAAAAAGAAAACACTTTTGAGATAAAAAAGGTTAATATTGTGTGTGATTCTGGAGAAAAAAAAAGTTCTTTATTATAAGCATACAAAAAAAATCTAAGCGCTATTATAGATATATTAAAAATATATATTACAAAAAAGGTTTTGTCATCAGCAAAATTTTGGTATATTACTATTCCATGTATACCCTGGAACCCTTAAGACAGTGTTTCTCAAAGTGTGGGGCGCGCCCCACTGGGGGGGCGCGATGACCCTACCAGGGGGCGCGAGCGTATCGAAAATTTAAAGATTTTTTTTAAAAAAAATAACCGGAAAGTGAAGTAAAACAAAATGCTTTCTTCCATAATAAAAAAAATACACACAACACTGACATAATTTATGTTTATTATCTGGCTTTTTCCGTCATCAAATAGCTATCTTTGATCCCAAAACCAAATTAAAGAAAAAAAAAAATGTTTTTATTTGCTGTATTTCCTCAATGAGAGATTTTTTATTTACGTTTTAACATAAAATATTACTCGTTAAAAAAAAAGCGAAACCCAGACCCTGAAAAATTCTAAGAAGATAAACAATTCACCACTGTAATTATTATTGAAATACTGTACATTGTTTGTAGAAAAGAAAAGAAAAGAAAGAAAAAGGCTGCATAGTACATTTTGCTAATCATTTTGATTGACCTTAAATTTTATGGTATGGTTATTATCAATATTAGTTCCCTCCCATCTTTTATGCGTTTGCTTTTCGCTTAGGGAAATTGTAAATAATTGAGATTTGCGATATTTGGAAAAGAATTGATTGGTTTAACATTTCTGTAGGATAATTGAAAAGTGTCTGATTTGCGTCCTTTTTATGGTCTTGTACTTTTGAATCATTTTAGTTCAGTTTTATTGGATTTTTTCTCAAATCATCAAAGAATTGAATAGTTCTTCAAAGAAGGTAAGTATATACTTTCTATAAATTAAAATATTCACTAGAATTCCGATTTGTATCGTGTACAGTAAAAAATAATTCTAAACAAATGATTGGGGTGACTGGGTCTCCCGCACTACCATTAATATTAGTATCGTGTACGCGCCTGCTCCCGGGTTAAAACATTTTGAAGTCTTCCCGCTTTAAATGTTAAAAAGTAACACAATTATTCTTCATCGGAATTTTATATTCTTTTTCAAAATTTAACATTAATTCTAAATGCTAATTGTGTGAGGTTTAAAATTACAGTTCTTTTAAACAGTTATTTACGTGCATAGCATTTATCTAAAAAAATCATTTTACATTTTCATATACAATGTCGTGCACACAGTTTTACTCTCCTTACAGTTCAGCTATTATATCAAGAATAATGTTTTATTTTTTTTAAAAAAATGAACTCGTGCGAAAGAAGTCGTGTTTCAGCCAGTATACGTTTGATGTATCAATACTTAAGTTTTTTTTTAATAATTTCTTATTACTGAATTTGGCCGCAGTAGCCGAGTGGTATAAAATATCGGATCGTGGCTTGCCTTGTCTCGAGTTCGAGCCCAGTACCGCTAAAGACCCGCCGATAATAGGGCAGCGATATAAGTTAAATCTGTTGAGGGTTGAAACGTTTCCCGTTGGTGTGGTGTGGTAGTTAGGAGAGAGGGGTGCCAGCTCAGGTGTCATCCACGTCGCCGCGACCATAGTTCAAAATTACGTGGTCCGTCGTCCAAAGCCCTCGTGCAGCTCAACAGTGCGACGTTAATATTCAATCAATCAATCTATTACTAAATTAAGAACAAGTTTAATAATTATTAGGGTTTCCATGGGCTTGTCTTGTAGAAATTTTTCAAAGGAAGGTTTAATATCAAATTGACACTTAAAGAGTTATTTTTCTATATTTATGAGATCTATATTTTGTCTTCAAAGGAAAGGCATCCACTGCAGAAAATCCGTTTTTGAAAAAAGGTAGGATGTTGAAAATGGTAATAGTATACGAAGTGCTTTTGTTTTCAGTACAGATAATTCCTCATCATCTACCCTCTACTCAATTCAAGAGCGATTTATTACAAAATTGCTTTTAATTGTTCACTGGATGTGAAATCTATGAAGATTTCTTCTTCGGAAGTTGAGCCCTTCTGGAGTATCTTGAAATAGATCGAATCCACTCGTAACTTGCTACCAAACGGTTCTCATCAGAAAATACTTTTTTAAAATTCTTTGCCAACATAGCTAAATGTTTTACATGTTTTTAAAAACAACTTTCACATGTTGTTCTACAGATTTGTAAGTTTTAACACGTATCGAGCTGGGGCTTTTTTTCCATCCTTTTTAATCTACTGCCGTAAATACTTAATTACCGTGAATTACAATTAACGTGGAAATTTAAAAATGGACATTCAAAAGCTAGATTCGGTAGCTATAGGAGTATCGAGTCGACCAAAACGACTGGAATTGTACGAGGAAAAGCCATTTTTACATGTTTTGCGCAGACGTCCGATGGGTTGCCCAGACTCACGCCAAACATACCCTATAATGCCAGATGTGATGGATATGATGAGAAGCGACATTGACTAGACTATTTTTCTAATGACATTTTTACTTTGAGAAATGAATGCTGAAGGAAATAAATCTTTAATTAAATACATCATTTTGCGAACTGTTCCAATTTAAAAATTAGAAAAGAAAAATAACATAAATCTAAGTAATATATATTTTAAATGTAATTTCTTAAAATATATATATATATATATATATTACTTTAAGTAATATATATATATATATATATATTACTTTAAGTAATATATATATATATATATATATTTACACAATCTGTAAATTACATATACACAAAAATTTTATATACTTATCGTATTAATTTGTACGGTTTATAATTAAGATCGTATTGTAACTTTAGCGTCTCTCTCTCAAAGTGTTTTTATTGCAGTAAATACATTATTGTTGTTGTACAAGGGGGCGAGACAAAAAGTATGATTGAAAAATTGGGTCACCAGTATTGAAAGTTTGAGAAACACTGCTTTAATGTATGAGTGGTGCACAGAGTATTTTATGACTAATTAATTAATACTAAATTAAGAACAAGTTTAATAATTATTAGCTACTTCCATGGGCTTGTTTTACAGAGCAAAATTTTTAAAAAGGAGTTTTAAGATAAGAAATTGACCCTCTGAGTTCATTTTCTATATTTAGCTGATATCTATATTTTGTCTTCTAAGCAACCACCGCATTTTGTAATACACTGCTGGACAATTGCTAAGGACGGATCTACAAATTGCTATGTAGCATAACATTAAGCGAGACATGAGGCCTAGTAGGATAAAAATATAGTTACCACACTGTTCAGACATTAGAATAAAGAATATTTATTGTTCTGGAAAGTACAAAAGCTGTAAAGAAACATCTGAAGAAAAAAAAAATGTTCATTTTGATCTGCGTACGGAGAAATGGAACAATGCATGTAAAAGTCAGCAGGCACCTTAAAGAAAGGTATCAGTACGGGATATGTCCACCGTGGAGTGTGATGCAACATTCCACACGTCGTACCATACTTTGCACAACGTTATCCAGCAGCTGTTGAGGCAATTTATCCCATTCCTCTGAGAGTGCACGGATGAGGTGTTCTTGTTTGTCGCAGGATAGTTTCGACCAGCAACTTGCCTCCCCAAAGCATCCCATACATTTTCAATGGGGGTTTAGATCTGAAGAATGTTCTGGCCATACGAGACGTTGAATACCCTCGCTGTCTAGACAATCCTGAACAGCGAGTGTTCGATGACATGTTGCGTTGTCGTCCATAAAAACAAATTTATCACCGACAGCACCACGGAAAAGACGAACATGAGGAAGTAGAACTTCATCAATGTATCGTTGGCCCGTCATAGTCCCATTCGCAAGCACATGTAGGCGCGTGCGACCATTGATCTGATGCCCGAAGCCCACACCATGATACTGCATGTCAGATATCGGTCCTTTTCCTGGATATTTTCTGGACGATAAGCGGTACCACTCTCGCGCCCAGATCCGTTGGCGTCTACAATCCGTTGACAGACTGAACCTACTCTCTTCTGAGAATAGTACGCATGCCCTGTCCTGTTCCGGTCCAATTGTGATGCTCACGACACCATTGCAAACGGGCAGTACGGTGCTGTCTGGTCAATGGGACATACACAACAGGTCTGCGTGCGTATAGTCCTCCTCCCCTCAAACGTCTGGCAACAGTTTTCGCGAGATCTGCTTTCCTGAGGCAGCAAGAAACTGATTTGCCACCTGCTGAGCTGTGGTGCGCCTGTTCCTTTTTTGTTGATAGGACGATATATCTGTCTTCTGCAGGCGTCGTGCTTCTAACACGACCTCCACCGTGCCGTCTACTACATTCAGTAGTTTTAAATGACTTCCACAGCCGTGAAACAACGCAGTGAGCGATGTCGTACTCCTGGCAACATCTGTTATTTTCACCCTTCTTCGATCTTTCAATTTCGAGCCCGCATAAAAATCATCTATGTGATGTCGGGAAGACATGCCAAAAATTTTAAGTTCGTCTATTAAATCTTTCCTGTAAAACTATGACTTGAAACAACAACTGTCCACACGCGTCAAAACCTTTCAAAGCTCTTATGAACGCTATCACGTGATGAACAGAAGTGGGGAAAAAATTTGCATACTCATTTACTTCTTCTTACTAATATCCCGCACTTATTCTAATTTTCCACATTTTGCTTCCTTTTATTTTTGTGGTTGCTATGGATGATAGTGTTATCCGTCATTAGCAATTGTCCAGCAGTGTATGTTCAATTTAAAAATCAGAGAAAGGAAAAATAACTTAGTAATTATCCTATTACTTAACTTTTTTACTTAAAGTAACATATACAAAATTTAATACTTATGTCATGAATTTGTACGGTTTTTAATAAATATTGTTGCTTTATCGTAAAAGTGCATTATTATTGCATTCAGTAAATTTTTAATTATAAGGGGGCGCGATAAAATTGTGATTGAAAAGAGGGGCTTTCTCAATATTGAAGAGTTTGAGAAGCACTGCCT
>BMAU01011182.1:0-17723 GCA_019973935.1 Trichonephila clavipes | reverse complement strand
TTACGTATTGCTACTTCAGTTACTTAGATGTGCCATTAGAATGTAATATATTTCGCTATTTTGCGTTTTACATATTTTAGGCTATCACTACCGAATAACGATATTTTAGTTTCGCTTCTCTATATAACATGTGACCAATAATCATTTGTCCAATTAATGTGTTCCATTGTCCATTGCAGTTCCTTTTAGCGCTGCTGTAAATGAAGATACGGTTTTTTTCGTGGAATTCTACCTTTAAATCTTACTATTGATAATCTACTTCTGATTCTTTTTGAACTGACAGAAACACCAGCATCACTCAGATCACTTCTGATGGATGTCCATGAAATTCGGTTATCCCTGAAACATAGTATTTTTGTTCTATTGTTATTAGCAGATGTGGTGCATCTTTTTTCGGCCCTTTCTTGCTTTTTTAAAATTAAATTTGTCTCCTGACATCTTAAACATAACACTCAGTCTCCAGATGTAGTCACTAAACTCCCCACCTGTTATGTAATTTTAACAAAGGAAATACCACTTTCTCGTCACACATGTGTACAATCTACTCTTTTATTTGATATCATTGATTTTTGACTAAATATCATTGTTATACTGGCCAGGAAACAGTCCTGATCTCAATCCTAACGAAAACTTGTGGGATCGTTTGATAATTCTTGTCCGGATGAGGTACCTATGAAATAGAAAGGAACTAATTGAAGATATAATTGTTTCCTGGCATCATGAGTAAATAAAGGATGAGCTTAAAACTATTTTTAGCTCAATGAAACATCGATGTGAACCTGTAATAAAGATTAAAGGCAACATCATTAAGCTCTGATAACTCACTGCTATCATCAGTATCTAATGTATATAGACAGTTATTACAGCATAACCGTTTTTACGTTGCAGGTATTTGAATTTTGTTTTTTGTATTGAATTCAGTATTAAATTCCCTTTAAAATGAAATAATTATTTATTTTACAAATGCCAGGCCATTGACCATCAGGTCATTAGGCAACGGGCTTTCCAATACCTTTTTACAATGCAATTAAGATCATTCAGTGCAGAGCACTCGTCCAAATGAGCGGCAGTCATGTCTTGTCCAGTGTCACACAAAACGCAGATAGGTGAAGTCACTAAATTAAAACGAAACAGATGAGCACAAAGGCAGTCATGTCCGGTTAAAAGTCTAAATTTAGCCACAGCAGCAGCACGAGAACTTGGTATACCGTGAGATTTCTTACATAAATACTTAACATTTTGTGCAACTTAAAATTTTCTATAAGCATACAAACTTAAAAAATCTACCAATTTAAAAAAAAGTGTTCACAATCTTGGCCACCACTGTACACTATATTATACACATTATTCATGTTATTTGATATACGCTCGAGTCACACCAGTGGATGTATAAAATCTTTGGCCAGAATAAGTATCTTAGTTACTTTGTCGTATTAGGAACCTAATCAGTTTCAAAGTAAGGACCTTTGCGCCCTCACACACTTAACCCAACATTCCTTCCACTGCTGAAAGTACTTCTGGAAAGCTTTTTTGAATGGTATTCAACTCCGCCGTCGTGTCCTGCCTTAACTCCTCTCTACGCAGAAAATGGGATCTTTTCAATGGCATTTTCATTTTCTGGAATAGCCTGAAGTCGCAAGAAGCCAGGTTCAGCATTGATAGTGTCCAGTAGGACCTGCACAACTGCGAGACGGAGTTTTTCTGTTCCTTCGACAAAAGCTCGGGAACAAATTTTGCAGCCGCTCTGCTCATGATCCCACAAAATTGCACAAAAAATTCCTCAGCTTGTTCAGCAATCTCAGGTATGGTTAAATGACGATCTTTCACTATCAGACTTTTCACCTTTTTCATAATATCTGCATTTCGAGTGGTTTGTGGCCTTCCAGAACGCTGGTCACTTTTGAATCGGTTAAACCCCCTCATTTATTTGAGTGATCCCTTAAGGCCAACGTCCATATTTTCAAAAAATACCTTTATCCAACAGATGGCGTTGTTTGCAACTCGGATGACGTGAAAGCGATAATGTTGGTAAAAAGATAACCCTTCGTTACTATAGCAACGGGGTGTGGTTAAGAAATGATTGACAGATATAGTCGGTTTATAAACGCGTGCGCAGTTGCAGTAAAATAAACAAACTATTCAAAACCATAATCAAACGGTGTGGACACATCGGGGTGCCAAACACTTATGAATCTTTAAAATTGATTTTCTTAGGAAAATCACCAAACTTTTGCCAAAAATTTGCTGCAGTACCTCTGCTCAAGTTGATCAGCCATATTTAGAGAAATAAAAATCAGACTAACAGGTTTAACTGCCCTCCGCTCGATTGCCTGTAGGAAATGACTGTTACTGTGGAACGAAGGGGAAAAAATTCAAGCGGGTGCATTAAGCTGTCACGTTTCAATGTGCACAGTGGCGCCGTTTTGAAATTTCTGCGGTGCCCTGGAAAATTCAAGGTCGGATGCTTTTTGAACAGAACTTGTACGTTCGAGTCACAGTTTAAAATTCACAGAAACATCACTCATAGTTATTCTGTGTAAGCAATTAAAAATATAAATTTTAAATTTCATTTCCGTATTGGCTTTGTTTTAACACTTTACAGCAGTAATTAAGTTGAAGAGCTTTAATTTACAAGAATAATTTTTTACATTTAAGGAAAAATTTAAAATAGTACAAAATAGTTATTTTTTTGTCAAAAAAATAACCATATTTTAAATACACAAAAATTAAATTTCTCGAATTTCACTGAATTTAAAGGAATGATTTGTATTACAAAAATGTGATGCCATGAATTTGATTTTTCAATTCCTACTATTACCTCACACTCTTTATATATTTATTTATTTATCTGCTTATTTCGGATGACAGTACAGTAATTTAATTATAATTGATAAAAATTAATTGATCAAAACTAATTATTCAAAGAATTACAAATACAGCCACGTTGGCATCATTTTTGGCGACTTAGCGACAATTTTGGTGACTTGGTCAAAACATGAAAAGGTTTTTTTTCCACATTTTAAGGCGCTCGTTTGACCTGCAAATTTCTATACACTATGGTTTTGGGTAAAAATACGATGGTTTAACTATAATTAATTAAAATTAATTGAGAGACTGAAACTAATTATTTAAAGAATTACTGATACAACCACGTTGGTTTCATTTTTAGACTTGGGTCAAGACTTTAAAAGATTTTTTTCTCACTTTTAAAGCATTCAGTTGAACTGAAATTTTATATACACGATTGTTTTGGTTGAGAATACGATACTTTAATGATAATTAATAAAAACTAATTACCACTTAATGTTGTGATTCTGTCCTATGTATATACATATTTATATTAATTGTATGTATATAATAAAAAGTAGCTAAAATAAAATTTTCCTTTGTTGACCTAAGTAGGAATTGACTTAAAATTTTTTTATATTACTTTGTTGATCATAAACTCAATATAGAGCTTACAATGAATTTTTTTCAAGCAGATAATGGCTATTTGAGTGGCATTCATATGACAAAGAGGATGATTGAAACAATATTTCACTTTGTCTACTTCTATATCAGAACAAACACGGACTTTGCAATTCAATTTTAATTACGGCATTTTTCACAATTTCACTCAAGATTTTTCATAGAGTAAAAAAATCTATTCAGTGATTATCTAGTTAAATACGGAACCAAATCATTGATTGACCTATTAAAACTATAATTATTATTAAATAATTTATAGTAATATGAATCTTACCGGCATCTCCGCTATATCCACTGATATGCAGTTTGTACTTCTGATCTTCGTTGTCGATCCAGAACTTATCGTAGAGGGCGTAAGCTCGACCCTTGTTTTGCTGTTGTAAATCAAATCGGACAGTGTAGTGACCTTGGTTGGTGAGGGCGTGGATGTTGTCATTGCCTAAAAAATGGATTAAAAACTTACTTCATTTCTTCATAGACAAAATTAAAAAACGTAAGATACCAGTATTCTTTTTAAGGTATCCGACTGCGTTCGGAACCAGGATTTTCACGATATTTAGTGTCACTTAGATTAGAATACATGTATAAAATTGTTTTAAGGACATTTTGACAAAAAAAATTATTTAAATGCAATATTTCTGCAAAAAATTAACTTAGAATAACTTTTTTTTCAAAATGTTCTCCTTTCGTGAAAAATGCTTCGATTATAATAATATTTTGCCTGTATATAGCTCAGACCTCTGTACAGAAGCTCAATTAGAAGGTTTCAAAAATTCACTTTATTTTCAGAGTTACAACCCATTGAAATAATTATCGGCGTTTTTTTCTTAAAATTTCTCCCCTCTGTTGTCGTAAAAAAACATAGATAAACCCATTTCTACATAATATATTTCAAAAATTCTAACAATTTTATATACCTTTTCTAATCTAAGTAACACTAAATATTATAAATAGTATCCATTTATACGCTTTTGCAAAATCACGGTTCCGAACGTAGTCGGATACCTTAAAATATTTTACCTATTTCTTCGTTTCTTACATCGTATGCATCCTGATTTCCTTTACAGAATTTGAATGCAAAATTTCGTTCATTTTGAATAATAATTTTTTTAAACAACGTTTTAAATGATTTTCAATGATTTACCCTTTGAGTTAATTTTGAAAGAACAGTGAATCGAATTTTCCCCACTTTTGATTTGTAGACATTTTTAAGGTAGTTGCGTATTTGCATCTATGAAAATTACTGCGCATATTTGAAAATTAATAACTTTGACTGTAAAAGAGTTTTTATAAATATTTAGTTTTTGAATGCTTTCAGGCTATCATGTTAAAAATAAGAAATCAAAAACGAGTTGTAAGGATATTACCCAACCAAAATTCTTCATTCAAGGTACCAAAACCATCTTTGTATGACTCCCAGTTTTGGTTAAAAGCATTCATTGGACCTCCGAACTTTCCTCTTCTTTGTATAACCTAAAAAAACAAACCTTTCATTAAAGAGATTTCTACAATAATCTAAAGGAGAGTTTTGTTATGATGTATTGATAGCAGAGTAGCAAACATTAAACAATAGAAATTGGCCTGATTTTACACAGGAAAAAAGTAACATAACCTATAACGATTTTGTGCTCCATTCAAATTATAAGAATTAAAAAAAAGTACTTACGTATTATATATCGCAACCTATTGGCAACATTATATGAAACGAAGCCCATGGTTGCCTGTTCAGAGCGTGACACACATGGGAAATCATAATTGCCAATTTGGCGAGTTATTAATAGAGTTGGCGATTGTTGCGATAGTACGTAAATACCAAAAAATTACAATAAAGAATGAAAAATGGCATACAGGGAAGAATTGAGAAATAAAATTAAATGAAATATGAATTTGTTGACAGATAGTCAGAAAGTGGAAATTTATTTTTAAGGTCTATATATTTTAATTTTTAACAATAAGTTCTTTTCAGTATTTACATGTTTGAAATGTTTTCAAATGTTTATGAAAGTAACGACACTTCATTTCCCCCTTTTTAAAACATGTTCATTAATTGTATCATGAAAAGGAGAATCGTAAGGCATAACAGCACAATTATATCAGTCCCGCTAGCGAAAACCACGGGGAAAAAAAGATTCGTTTTAGCAGAAATTAAAGGTAAAAAAAACTAAAAGTAAAGCGTTTTATCTAGAGTGAATTCAGAATATATGCGTGATATCTTTATGAATAATGAAAAACGGAATAATTATGCAAATTGAAGCGAGCTAAATTTTAATTAAATGTGCTAAATTCCTCTGACATCATAATCACATGTTTCCAACCAATTGCTGTTGCCAACTTTTTCTCTTTGCTGAAGCTTTCTTTTAAAAAGTACATATTTGAAAACACACACACACACATCTAAATTAACAAAGGAGAAAAGCGTCTCACTCATCCACTCAATCATCATGATATCTCTAGAACTATTGAACCCATAGACATGAAATTTGGTAAGTACGTTCCTTTCATGGAGTAGAGATCCACCACAAAAGGGGTTTTGCCAAAATAGACCCTTAAGGGGCATTTCGATGGTTTGAGGAATGTTATAGAGCAAATTTACCGTTTTTGAATTAGATCTACTGACTTGAAATTTGGTAGGCACATTTTTTCCTTTCATGCAGTAGAAATCCGCAACATAAGAAATTTTGCTAAAATAGATCTTTAAGGGGAGTTGTGAGGAATAAAAGGGCTTTATAGATAAGTATACCTATTTTTGAACTGTTACATCCACATACTTGAAACTGTAAGGATGTTTCTGTTATTTAATGGCGATCCCCTAAAAAGGGATTTTACCAAAATTGACTCTTAAAGGAGGAGCGAGGGGTTACTGGGGCGTGTTAATAAAAATACTCCTGTTTTCGAACTGCTAGACTTACAGTAATGGAATTTGGCATCCATGTTTTTTTTGGTGAATTGAAATCCACTAAGATCGGGTTTTATCGAAATTGACATTCAACGTGAGTTTCGGTGCTTACTGATAAAATTTTTTCCGTTTTTGAGCAATTATGTTTACAATTGAAATTCGTCAAACATATTTATTTTATTAAGTAGAGATCCATTAAAAAAGTTTTGCAGAAATCCACTTTGAGTGAGGGTGTTTACGAGAGCGTAAAAGATAATTCTACGTCAAACTTAGAAATTATTATTTAGAAGTCCTTTTTTCTTAAATCAATAAGAGAGAGTTATAAGAATTTTTTTCAGTACAATCCCATTATTTTCATCTAAACATTTTAATTTGTAACGATCCTCTTACTTACCCTTCAGGACTTTGACGTAAATAATTAATTATTAGCTACCCACCTGACGGAAATCACTGTAACTGTGTATCTTGAAAATTAACAGCTCTGCGTTCTTAACGTAAGCTTACGTAACTTCTAATGTACGATATATTTCCACCAATAGTAGGCTACAGCTACGAAAATCAGGCTAATTGCGAGACTTCCTGTTGCCGCTTTATATAAAAAGCACCAAGATACTGGAAAAGCTCTCTTTTTGTCTTCGTCATAATGTAATGCGCGTATGACTTTTTGTGCTGTGTGTTTTCTGTGTTAAGTGTTGTTTAAGATACGTATGATTGTGTGTACCATAAAAAGGATTAACCATAAATACAGGACTGCCTCATCTTTAAGATCCATATTGCATCAACCATCAAAGTAATGATCCTCGTAACAGTAATTATCAATGGACATGATTATGTCATATATATATATATATATATATATATATATATATATATATATATATATATATATATATATAACCAATTGTTTCAAAATAAGTGTGACCAATTTTAAAAAGTATATAACTATTTATGAGGATTTTCTATCGTTCTTCTACTGGTTTTATTTGAAAAATGAAACATTTAAATTACCAATCTAACTATTTTTATTAGTGGGAGTAATTTATACAGTACTGAAATTAGATCTTCAAACCCGGAACGGAATTTTACAGCTTTTGAAGGATGGTTGTTGAAATTCTGTACACAATAAAGCATTTAAAAATCAAAAAAGACATTTTTTTGTATTGTATTACTTTTCCTAAACTACAAAAAGAAATAAAATTTGGCTTGCAATCAAAATGTCATGGGAAAAAATGTGAACTAAAGGAAGTACTTAATGAAAGAGAAAAAAAGAAGTTGAAAAGAATTAACACTGAAGAAAATTTTTTGTCCCAAAAACCTATAGCAAAGAAATTATTGATATAGCAATTGACAGTATATCGTCAGATAAAGAAAATTGGCATTGAAAAAAGTAAATTTTCCAGTCTTTCATCAAATGTCTTTTAAAACCATAGAAAAACGAAGAAAACGTTCTTGGCCTCTGTATTAAATGTTACGCAAAGATAGATATAAAACAAGGATAACTTCAGATGAAGCACAGTTTCATTTGTCATTCATAACTGGCAAAACGAAGATTCAATATATTTCAAACAAAAAACGTCGCAAAGACGCAGCTGTTTTGAAAAATGCAAGTTGGCTGTCAGGTGTTATGGTATCGACGGAAATGTCCTCTGAAGGCTTAGCAAAACCATTTTTGTAGAACCAAACTTTAAAATTAATGCTAATTACTATCAGAATAAAGTTTTGAAACACTTGATAAAAATAAAGTAAGTTTCTTTACCCTCAAGGAAGCTTTGTTTTTTTCACCAAGTTTCTACCTAAGTCATATTGTAAAATCAAATATAAAATGTCAGAAAGATTAAAAAATAAATTTTTTGCCTCCTGTCATAAATGACTATCACTATCCCCTGTCTATGTTCTTTCGATTATTTTTTTATGGGGATACTTAAAAAACTATTAAGTAGACGTAAAGTAAAAAAATTTCATGGGCTTCAAAAAGTAGTTTAAGAGGGAAAAACATTCCAAAAAATTATCGAAAAAACTCTTTTAGCTTAACCAAAACGCTTATGAAAAGTGTACTGTGCTAGAGGAAACCACATTGAAAATTCCATGTAAATAACTTTACTCAATACAAATTTATGATCCTCTGAAATTGGTCACACTATTTTATGAATTGACCGGTATATATAAACAGTATATGCTCGTACAACATTATGAAATATATTCAGCGAAGTGGGCAGGTAATGGTTAGTAATCTACATGTACAATCTTTAAATTCGATAGATTAAATGTAGAGGTAATTTATAATTTATGTGTTGATCCCAGGTCACTGACAGCCATTGGCGATTTTCAATAAACTTTAGTACTAGATTTTAGGACAGTATCAAATAGGTTTTCAAAATCAATAGCCGGTTTTCTTCGGTGGCTTAATCTTTGGCAATAAATTGATAGCTTAAGATGAATGCGTACGTACAGATAATCTTTTACAAATCCAAATAAAATTCCTGCTATGAGTTATAGAAAAGAAAATTGATAGGGTGGGAAAGTGAGGTCCGTAAAACTCACCATCCATCCTCCTCCTGATGTGTCCATGTCGCAATAGACGTCCAGTGAGCAATGTGCTACTCTGCTTCTGGGCCAAATGGTGTAGATGCCGCTCTTGTTGTAGCCATTTTTCAAGAGCTCTGCGCAATCTTGAAACTTCAGTAAAGATGGTTGACCTGTGTATAAATAATAAACAAGCACAAGTTCAATTTTAGTTACTTTATACTTTTTCGTTTTGTTACTTAAGCAACTCTTTTATAAATTTACTGGTATAAAAATAAATGGTCTAACGAAAATTTTCATTTGTGCTTAAAATTTTCTGTTACTTACTATTATCGCAATAATCACTAAGTTGATTAATAACCCTCCAATTTGACAACTCCGATTTCTTATGTGTGCACGCGCTCAATTAACAACCAGGTGCTTCGTTTCATATAACGTCACCGATAGGTTGCGATAATACGTAAGTACTAATTTTCTCTAGCTCATACAACTTTGTGACGAATATGTACGGCACCTTTTTTACTAATATTCTTAGGCGTCTTTGGGGATTGTTAATTCACATATATTTCCAATCAACTCTAAAAGGAAAAAAATGGGATTTGTAAAGTAGATAGGGTATTTAAGGAGAGCTTTGTAAGTTAGCGGAGAAGGCCACTGAGCCAGCAGCAGTAATGACAAAGTTTATAGGATTCAATTGGATTATGATAGTGGAGCATTACTGTGAGTATTCAGAGAAGGAACCCCTTAGAAGGTTGATATACCTGAAGAGATCATAAGTACTACCAGGTGATATATTCTAGTTTAATACCGCTTACCACAAGCGTTAGTTTAATACAATTAGTTTAAGCTGATAAAAGAGCTACTAATTCAAGTTGCGTGTATTCCTCAGACCTCCTGTATTCCGGTAAACCCATTTGATATTGCGCGTAGTTATTGATTAATTTCATATTTCGCAATTTAATTTAATATTAAAGATAAATCCCTTTTGTTTCAAGTAGACATATAGATACTATTTATCATTAGAGTTTTTGATATTTGAATCAAGTGAATAAATGTAAGTTATTATACAAATGGCGTCTGGTCATTCTTTGCCTCAAATTAATCTTAGTGTCCAGGGTGGAACCCAAGGAGGTTCCCACAACTTAGAAACTTATTTTTCCAGCCCAATTTGTCAGAATGCCAGTGAATTGCCAGTTAGGGTAACGTACTATCACAACACTACCAATGTTTAAAATAAATCGCCAGGTTGGCAACCTCGATTTTGCATGTATCGTACGCACCGAATTGGCAACCACGTGTTTCGTTTCATATAATCTCTCCGATACGGTTTCAATTATATCTATGTATTCCAATAGGCTCAATTCATGACGGTCACATGATAAAGACAAACACGTGTTCTCTATTGTACATAAAATAGACATTAAATTAATTGTATAAGTTGCTCTATTAGTAAAATTAAAAATTTTATTATTGGGTTAAGATGTTTAAATTTTATATAAAAATTTCATCAAAAACATTTTAGAATTATTAAAAAAGAGATTTATTTTAGACATCCATTTTTAAATAAAATATATTTTTTTATATTATTTGTGCAATTATTGTTGATAATTTAAGTGAAAGTTTTTGCAAAGAGAGAAAAAGTTGGCAATAAAAAAGTGCATGAACAGATTAGCTGGAAACACAAGATTGCTTTTATCGTGTGACTATGACGTCACATGAGTTTTTGAACTGATTGGCTAGAAACACGGGGTTGTCCTTATCATGTGACTATGACGTCACATGAATTGAGCCCATTAGGAGTTAAAGTCAATTTTAAAGCTGTTTGTTTATATTACAGTGACGGCAGGGGAGTGGAAATTTAATTGTCTCAAATTTTAGTTTAGTCTTGTTGCGTAAATTTCAGTAGCTGTGAATATGTCATCATTGGATGAAATAATCTTTACAAAAGGTTGAATTCAATTTATTTAAAGAATAAGTAGGCAATAAGAGTAAAGAGAAAAAAAATTCTATGTTTTCCACGAACCTGGTGATTAAAAGCAAGTTGCACCATTATATATAATATTTTAATTCCTGGTTTTTAAATCTAAAAATAATGGATGAAAATCGGAGAATGTGTGTGGAAATAAATCCTACTTTTCATGATACTACTGAATTAAAATGAATCAGATAATATGCATATAAAAAGCGTAAATACAAATGAAAAATTATAACATTGTAATCAAAAACTCGAAATAGTAGGAAAATATCAAAATTAAATTGAATCTCAATATGTAATTTTAAGAATTACATATAAAAGTTGGATATTAACATGTAATAGAATTTATAAATTCTATTTCTTGCTTTTAAGTTGTATTTTCTTTTAGCACTATCAATTCCTCATACTCTCTTTTTTTATATTTTCATATTTTTTCTCTTTTAGTGCAGTTTTCCATGTAAAATGTAAGTATATTTCTTGTTTTTTCGTCATTTTTATATTTATTCTAATATATGTAATGCTACCATATTTACATGGTTCATTAAGTGTCAGTGATTTTTCTCTATTAATATCCCAGGTTTTCAGTGACAAATGACCATCTCAGATAGAAAGTACTATCCGTCAAAGGTCTATATGACGCGGTTTGACATTTTGTTGTACTCAATATATCACTGCAGAATCAAAGATAATAAAAACTTAAAATGATATCGGAACGTTATGGGTTTTCCCACCAAATACGAGTAGTTGCTCATTTTCTCTAATTTGGGGTGATAACATTAGAATACCATGACATTGGGGATTGGGCGCTTAAGATCTTCTTGGCACGATTTCAAAAACGAGCAGCGTACCGATTATCGATGTCATTAGTTGTCTTAAAATATTTAGTATCTAAAATATTCAAAATATTTATCGTATCATTAAATCCTATTGTTAGTTTTCGATGCGTTTTCGCCAGCATCTGTGGTTTTTTTGTCTTTTTACAAGTACAGTTTTTTGTGGGATATGGAACAACAAAGGCTATTATCCCCATCCGTCTTTTTGATCCTTGTTTATTTCGCAACATATTACCAAGTTGTGCTGAGTTGCGACTTTCCTGAGTCACGGGAACTGAAATATAACCTATTTACTAGTATTTGTTTGGTTGATTTTTTTGTGATAAGAAATTAAAAATGATTGGTAAAGGTGAAGAAAATGATAGGAGTTCAATATTTTCGTAATACTTTATATACTTTTAGTTTTAATTATATTGTTCCGTATATTTGTATAAACGTTGTTGTAAAAAATATCCTCATATATGGATTAGAATAACATTTATACATGTAAAAAACATCTTCCATATGAATCTAGAGATGCGTTCTTTCTCTCTCTCCTGACTTTAAAATGAACAATTGTGCTTGATTCCGTATGTTATTGCAATAGATACCGCGAGGAAAAGAAAACTAGTACCAACTTTAAAATGGATTGTAAAATTAAAGAAGCTTAAATTCTCTCTATTTAAAATGTTTGCAACATTTTTTTCTTCTCCAAAATAATCAAAGTTCTATGAAGAATTATTGACATATTCCATTTAAGAGGAAATAGGGTAACGTATTATACCGTTGGTCAATTTTGTCAAATCGAAAAACGTTGCCAAATGCCATGTTATGCAGTCCATAGTAGAGAACGTTACCGTGTATGTTTAAACACAATGATAATAACGACTATGAGTGTGTGTGTGTGGCATATTTGGACACTTTTATTGAATTGGCGACATCCTTTGATCGAGCAAAATAGGATGAAGATGTAATATGCAATTAGCATAAATAGTTATGCATTTAGCATGTTTTCATGATCTAATATTTGATATACGTCTATTATCTTTACAAATAAACACAACTGGGGTGTCTATTTGTAATTTCAAATTAATAGCGTTTTACTAAGTGCATTTAAAAGTATATACATGAATTTAAATAACAAAAACAATTTTTTTACATTTTTGTCTGTCTGTTTGTTCCGGTTAATCTCTGAAACGGCTGAACTGATTTCGATGGGATTTTCACTTGCAGATAACTGATGCTATGAGAAGCAACTTAGGCTACTTTTATTTTTAAAAAAATTAAGGTTTTGTGAAAACAAAATTAAACCAATGAAATAGTAAACAATATCCGATTAAAATAGGGAAGCATGCATTATTTTTTGGATGTTTATATATATAAACGGATGTTTATATATATGACTTCGCTTCGCTCCGACACCGTCCAATCGATCACTATGAAAATTGGCAAGTACATGTATTCTTTTGTGGAGATAAGTTTTGTTGCAGCTGCCTATCAAGTGGTGCCACAGCATATCAACTTCCGACCTGTTCAATCAATCGCCAAGTTGCCATCATGGTCGCTAAACATGATGCCAACTTTGTTGTATAGCCAACATTTCGCTATGTTTCTATTGAATCGCCATTACAATGTGAGGAGCGGCGTTGCTTGCGAATTTTACAATTTTAACATAAAATGAATAGAACAGAAAAAATATTGTTAACGTCTTACATATTCAGATATAAATTATTTACACTATTTTAAGCGTTCATTACACAAAAATTGTTACAAGTAGACTTACAGACTTAAAATTTTTAGAAATATGATTTTTTGTTCTGCTGAGATATTGAAAGGCTTTTATTTCTCGTTTAATTTACAATTCATGTAAAACTAATTCATTTAAAACTTCTTTATCCTTTTCGAGCTGTATTGTTTAATTCTTCAATTCACCCGTTCGATGAACGGTTATAGGTTAGGTAAATTTACTTTATTTTTTAATTTTGATATGCGTAGTAATTATTTTAAAATAAAACTAACTTGTAATTACGTAGCAGGATTCAAAGTTTCCCAGACTGAGTCTATAATTTAAAATATATTACCAATTAAACTGCAGAAACACATCCTCCTAGGAAATAAGACACTAGAGTATCAACACACTTTTGCCATAGCTTGTAAAGGCCATAGAAACATTTCTGGAATCTATTTTTAACCATGTCCTTTAATTCAGCCTGCGTTGCACTTTTAACTTCATCTGCAAATCATGCAGGGAACGAGATGTTGACAGTGGCGTAACGTACACCCCCGCATCGCGAGGGGGCCTAAAGCCTGACTGACGCAGGTGCCTACCCTTTGTAAAATTCAACGTGGGGGCCCAAAACCTGGCTTTGCAGGGGGCCACTGGATGTTGACACACCCTATGTATGTTAAGATCCGTTGTCAGAAACCATTGACATGTGACCGAGGATATCCCAGTTGATTCTGCTATTGTTTGAAGCCTGTTCTTATGTGACGCAGTGGTGTGGGAAGGCTGCGGACTTCCAGAGCGTTTGTTGTCTTCCCTAACTTCTCTGAAACGTCGACACCACTCAAAAGCTTGCGTTCACGATAATGTATCACAACCTTACACCTGATTCAAAATTTTGTAATTTTCCGTAGCACTTTTTCGCAAACGAACAAAAAAATCATATCTATTATCCGTTCAACAAATGCCATTTCTTTCAATCGGCGACGATTAAATACATCCACCTACAAAATATGACGCCGTGGCGACCCATCGACCACGTAATTTGGAACAAACTATTTTTAGAAAAATGGGAAGAGTGCAATAACATAGAAATGCTACTGTAATCACTCTACCGCAAAATTTTTCCACGGCATAGGCTCAGTCCGGGAACTTTTGAATCATACTTGTATATAAGTCTATGAAACAGCACAGTAAAATTTATGTACGAAGTTTGGTGTTAATGTAATTGAAACTAATGTTTGTAATCAATTGTATTCAAAATATGTTAAATAATGCATTTTTCAGAAGAATAACTAATTAAACAACTTCAACTAAATTAAGGGGGCATGGTACGATTTACACAATTTTTTTTAATTTAATGATTTTCGTAATTTTTTTGGTTGCCTCTCATGTATGTGTATGCATGATGTTAAAAAGATTTTGTGCTCAAAATTTCATGAAAAGCTAATCATTTAATTTTTTAAGGGAAAAACTGGAAACCTATGGAGGGATTTTAAAATGCTACTCCTCCTACAAAAGTTGACATTCATGTTTGAAATTTGATTTACAAGTTCGTTAAACTATGTGTAACAAAAGTCGGCATGGGTTTTGCGATAAAAAGATTGATATTTGTACAATACTTCTTTTCATGAATGTTTATTGAAAATTCCTTAAAAATGAGTAAATTCTAAATTCAAGTATTTTTTAAAAAATAAGTATTGCTTTGATCAAAAAATGCATACTAACTTTTGTTCCATGTACTATTAGAAACAAGTGTAAAAAATTTCCAAGTATTGGGCACAATAGATAAAAAGCCTTAGACTTTTAATGAAGTCAAATTAGTCATTTTACCTTTATGAGATAAGTCAGTTTAAAGTTTTGATTTGCCATTGGAATGTGAATAAAAGCAAACGTAAAAGTTATAATAACTCTGCGTTTTTTAAACTTATAGCTTTCAAATTGTGTGATTTCGTAGAAGACTATATAGAAAATAGTTTATTTAAAAAAAAATAAATTTCATTTTTTGACCGATTTTTGTCAATTGAATCGTACTGTGTCCTCTTAACACCAGTTTGATAAATTTACTTTTTCTAAATTGATGTTTTAACGTTTAATTGAGGAATTAACTAAAGTATATATGTTATATAATTCATAACTATAAGAATTTAAACAATTTTTACCAAAAAATTAAATTACTAATTCACAACATAATTTTTTGGTACGTCTTTGATTGGAAATAAACTTACCGAAAAGGGGTTTTGGGTTTTTGAAAGAGGCTTCTGAATTTGAAGAACTTATACTGTCAGATGAAGTCACAGCCTTGTTTAGAGAAGCACTTAGGAATTCAGCGATTAAATTAGAGCTATTTCTATCATACATAACAGATGAAATGGAAGAGGGCACGATTAAAAAAAGAGCCAAACACAAGATAATATTCCTCCTAAATAAAATAAAAACAGAAGGAAGTTTTATTAGGATTTATTAGTGGATTTTCTTAAGCTTTTGTAGATTAAGTTTTTAATACACTCAACTATCTTTTTTTTTTTAACACAGTCTTTTTTACGCGATTTTGAAATAACACGGTGAGTGACTTTAAAGATCATTTTTTTACACGAATTTTTTGTTCTAGCACGAATTTCCAAAAATATTGGGGATTTGTGTCATTTGGATGAGGACAATTTGATAGAATTTATGACAATTTATGATAATAAAGAAGTCTGTGACGTGCTCATCGCGATTTCAACTAATTATCCTCTATGGTTTCTTTAGGGCCAGAATGGTATTTCTTTCCAACCAACTCGAGAAGAGAAACGTGAATATTCAAATTAGGAATTTTATAAATAGTAGATGTTTAGCGTACGAGTTGTGGCTATGAGAAGTGAATATACGCGAGGTCTATATTTTCCTAGTACTTAAGTTAAAGTGAGAGGAAATCCCGAGTTCAAGATTTAAGCTACCCGTACCTGTGCGATCAAGTTAAAGGTGATACCATTCCACAAAGACAAAAGCCACGTCAGTTAGAATCAAGTCAATTGCTGTTTATCAAAGATATGGCGGTAAGACTGTTAAATAAAGTTATTAAGAACTGTGTAGTTACTGAAGTTAGAAATAGTGGGTAGAGTTAGATATAGTGGTCGGTTACGCGATTATTTGGTAATACGAATTGTGTCCTTTCACTCCAGATTCCCTTGAATTGAATATTATTATTGTTATTCTCTTGTTTAAGTTAAGATCTTAATAAAGTGATATTAAGATAAATGATATGGCTGCTTCTTCGTTCCTTCCTACAGATCTAGGTCGCGAGGATAATGTAGAAGTGGGGCACTCCCGATCGGGTGCCTTACAAGTAGATAATGATGAAGTCGAAGGGGAAGTTCAGCAAATAACAGCTGATTTAATTCACGAGGGCTTGAAATTTGCTAAAAGTACGGAACCATATTGTTAAATTTCGCGTAGCAGTATATGAAGAATTATATTATCAACTTGAGAAGCCTGAAAAAAATAGCCTCTAATAAGGAATTTGGTTACAACAAAAAGCGACAGAGGCCTTTAATAAAGAATTAATTTCTTCATTTGAGTCAAAGCCGACAGTTGTGCTATACATATCCCACACATCTGCTGCTGATTGCATTTTTGATCCAGATTGTAATAAATGAGCTGGTTAGTTAGTATAATTTTATTTCTTATTTCAATCCGAATTGTTATATGTTGTACGTACACTAATGTAGGTACACTAGCTCACAGTACATTAATTTTTAACTTTTTGTATTGAAAATGAATTATTTTTGTATCATAAGTATCATGGATTTCATTGTTACTTTTTTGCACGGTGTTTTGGGGAAATATTTGGAAATTTTTCATGTTACATGATTTTTTTTAATATAGAGGAACATATCCCGTAATTTGCCATGTGTCGCATAAATTTTTTTACACGATTTTTCTCCACGGTTTTCTAAGGAACGTATATACCGTGTAAAACAGTTGGGTGTATATTATTAGATTAAGAAATACCTACGGTATTATACAAAATATAGTTTTATAGTAATGTATTTATATTCAGCAATAAAATTAAATGAACTTAAGAAAAACAATTTTTTTATTGCCAGTTGTAATATGACTCATGCATGAGACAAATACAGGGAATTGATAGAAAGGTTTAACAGAGATTTTGCTTATTCCTATAACTACTTAATCTCATACACATGGATTTTTCATAGAATACGAAGAATTATTAAAGAAATAAAATATCACAAAATAGTGCCATCTCTCAAACTTTCTTTTCCTTAGACATACCCTTCTCAATAAATTATACATAAAATTAAAGCAAAAAAAAATATTTTTGTA
>BMAU01011171.1:65000-70000 GCA_019973935.1 Trichonephila clavipes | reverse complement strand
TTTCCCTTCCAATAAGCAATCTCATAATTAAATGCTTGCAAAATTAAGGACCACCTTAAGAGTCTTGGATTAGTCCCAGTATTTTTCTCTAACCAGACCAAGGGATTATGGTCAGTTTGTATGACAAATTTTTGGTGTCCATCAAGATAGCATTTCAACTTTTGCACGGCAAAAATAATGGCTGCACATTCTTTTTCCGTAGTGCTATATTTCTGCTCTGCAAGCGACAGCTTTTTGCTCAGGAACATGATGGGATGTTCTTCGTTTTCACATACTTGCGACAACACAACGCCTATTCCAAGATTGGATGCATCACACTGAATGATGAAGGGTTTTGTGAAATCAGGGCTGTATAAAACTGGATTTTTAGATAGTCTTGTCTTGAGCTCCTCGAATGCATTCTGGCAAGAAGTGTTCCAGTCAACGGTTGATTTTCGATTTCGGCCCTTAAGTAAATCTGTCAGTGGAGCTGCGATTACTGAAAATTCGGGAATATATCTTCTATAATAGCCAGATAATCCTAAAAAGGCTCTAACTTGCGTCTTGTTCGTGGGGATTGGGAAATCTTTAATGACCTGAACCTTTAATTCTCCAGGTGTTCTTAAGCCTTGGCCTACCAAATGTCCAAGATATTTAACGTATGCTTGAGCAAATTGACATTTGGATGGCTTGATATGTAATTTAGCGGAGCGTAGGCGCTCAAATACATCTTTTAGATGTTTTAGGTGATCATCCCAGGCTAGTGAAAAGATAGCTATATCATCTAGGTAGGGGACTGCAAAGTCTTCACAATTTCTTAATAAGTTAGCCATAAGTCGACTAAAGTAATAGGGCGCATTTTTCAGACCAAAAGGTAACCTCAATGGTTTAAAAGTTCCAAATGTGGTCACAAACGATGCGTACCTTTGCGCTCGGGGACTCAGGGGTATTTGCCAATACCCTCGAGTAAGATCCAAGATAGAGATATATTTAGCTGCAGATACCTTTTCTAAAAGTTCCTCGATATTAGGCAAGGGAAAGAATTGTGTCCGAGTTACTTTATTCAACCTTCTGTAATCGATACAGGGCCTTGCTTCCTTTCCCTGAGCTTCAACAAGTATTAATGGAGATGTAAAATCAGATTCTCCTGGCTCTATTATTTTCAGTTCTAACATCTTATTAACTTCTGATTTGAGAATTTCAATTTGTCGAGGAGACATACGATAAGGCTTAGCAACAATTGCTCGTTCAGATTCTAATTCAATATCATGTTCAGCTAAATCGGTACATCCAGGAATATTCGAAAAAAGATTACTATATTCATATAAAAGTCCTTTGAGCTGTCCTCGTTGAATTTGAGATAATTTTGAATTTAACTGCACATCGCTGAGGATTTTGGACCATCCCGACCTTTCGTTTTCAAGTTCCAAACTAGGTATGTCTTCTTCTTCGTCATGCTTTAAAGGATTAATGCACAATAAGTTAATATTTTCCTCTCGTTGGTGATAAGGTTTTAGCATATTAACATGATAAACGTGGGTTTTATCCTTCTCTGGGAATTTGACCACATAATTTGTCTCAGAGAGTTGTTGCACTATTTCTCCAGGGCCAACCCACTGAACAGATAACTTGTTAGGCCTGGATGGAGCTATGACCAAAACCAGTTCACCCAGTTGAAATTGACGCTTAACGGTCCGGCGATCATACCACAACTTCTGTTTTTGTTTGAATCTTCCATGTGTAGGATTGCCAATTCCTGACATCTTTTCATTCTATTAATGAGTTCAAATACATAATCCACAACACTGCTTTCTACATGCTCTTCTTCTGTCAGTTTCTCGTACAATAACATCACAGGAGTCCTTAGATTTTTCCCGTGAACTAGTTCAGCTGGTGAAAACCCAGTACTATCGTGTATAACAGTCCTTAGGGCAAAGAGGGCTTGAGGAAGAATTTTCTCCCAATCTGGAATTGCCTCCAGACACAGGACACGAAGAATCCTCTTCAATGTTCTGTGCATTCTTTCCACAGGATTACTTTGTGGATGATAAACAGAACTTCTAACTACTTTAACTGCAAATCTTTCTAAAAATTCTGTAGTTAGTGCACTCATGAATGACGTGCCTTGGTCAGTCTGTAATTCTCTTGGGAACCCCATTCGGCTGAAAATCTGTAACAATGCATTTACAACAGTTGTTGAGCAAAGGTTTGCTACAGGAATGGCATCAGGATACCTTGATGACATACATAACGCCGTAATTATATATTTATTTCCTGACGGTGTCATTGGTAAAGGTCCACTTGCATCGATGTTAATCTTTGTGAAAATTTCAGTTATTACAGGAACAATTTTTAGTGGGGCCTTCTTTTTTATCTTGCGGTTTACCCACCCTTTGACATTTGTCGCATGTCTTTACAAAGTCCTCAACATCACTAAAGCATTTAGGCCAGTAAAATGTTTTGAATATGGCATCTTTCGTTTTAGTTACTCCTAGATGAGCTGCAGTCGCCTCGTGACCTATCGTCATCAAATTTTTTCTATACTTTTCGGGAACAACCAAACATTTACGTTTAGTGCCATCCTTATCTTCTTTTTGGAAAAATAGTAAGTTATTTTTGACAATATAATGATTGTTCTTTGAAGACCCGTTTTTAGCTTCTTCAAACAGTGTTTTTAATTCAGCACTGTTCATTTGTTCCTTTGCAAAATCTTTATGAGATAATTTTATAAGATTTGATTCAGAAATTTCAGGTTGAATTAAAGGCAAAATATCATCCAGTTCGTCGTCCGGAGATTCTTTATTCTTTTCGTTACTTTCAGGAATAGTTTCTTCTGACATATTAAGATCTTGTTTACTCTCTTCAGTCAATTTCTTCTGCGAACGTGTTTCAACAGCGTTCACCATATACACTTGTATTTCTTTATTTTTCTTCACTTCTTCAAACAATGCAGCAGTCTTATTTCCCAAAAGATATTTTCCTTGATCTAATGAATCTCTCAAAACAGCAGCTTTCGTAATCACATGACCAAACACACAGTCCAACTCAATTTCAGCCATCGGAAGACACACTGCGGTTTCCTCCAGAGGAGTTCGAATCCACACAGTTTCATTTATAAACATGGAAGGCTTTACGTATTTTTTACATATTAAATCGAGAGTTGCACCAGTATCTCGTAGTATAGGCATTTCAATTCCATTCACTGTTCCTAAACTTGTATATGGAGCCAATACATCAGTACCATTTCTAACAGTTTCATTAGACGCGACTGTTTCGTAATTCTTCTTTAGTTTATCACATTGTGGTCTGAGATGTGAATAAGACCCGCATTCATAACATCGAAGCTGTCTTCTCTTCTCAAAGTCTTTCTCGTGATTTTTTTCATGGACAGGTTCCTTTTTTATTTGAAATTTTGACTTGAAATCTTTAGGAGTTTCCTTTGGTCTGGCACCACTATAATTTACACCACCTTGAATTTGTAACTATTTTTCTTAGGGATTTCTCTTCTGAAACTCTGTTTGATGCTTTCATATTCATCTAATTTCTCTGCAAGTTCATAGGGAGTTTTTAACTTGATCCAATCATCAAGAAAATGCTCTCTTACTTCAGCTGGAACACGGTACTTCAATTGTTCAGTTATTAATAGATCTTTCAGTTGCTCGAAAGTTTTAACCTGCAATTCAGCTATCCATTCCGTAAAATAACTATTCAGCTCATGAGCATAATTCCTCCAAGACTTCTCTGCTGATTTTTGATGTCTGTAAAAACATTGCTTCAACTTTTCGCTGTTCAACCTGTACCTTTTCAATATAAGATCTTTTACAAAATCATAATTATTTGCCCTTTCGGTAGGTTCTCTAGCTAGCATATTAGAGAGTTCTGCTGGTAAAACCGCCAACAAGTAGGCCACCCAATCCTTCTTTGGTACTTGAGCTAATTCTGCCTTCCTTTCAAAATTAATCAAATATAAACTAATCTCATCATGTTTTTCATCAAATTTAGTTGTGATTTGTGTCAATTGAATCTTAGGTCCAATTTCAACTCTTCTTCCAGATTCATCATTTAATGGTTGATTCTGCTGCGATAATTCTAATTTTCTCAATTCTAATTCGTGTTGTCTGGCCTCTCGAGCCATTCGCTCTTCTCTTTCCCTTTCTTCTTGTTTACTTCTTTCTCGTTCTTTCCTATCACTAATGACTCTGTCGAGAATTATCTTCACTTCCTCTTCAACATAATATTCGCTATTTAGAATCAATTTTTTTATATCTACCACCTTGATGGACTGATCTACTTCAACCCCCATTTCCTCACATACTGACAAAAGATCAGGTTTATTACCTTTAGCTAAATATGCCATGATTTAGGGACTAACAAGATCAGAATGCTTTCCAAAAAAAAAAAATAAAGACGAGTAAGAAACTTATTTTTCGATATATTATTTAACTAAAAGTAGTTATCGATTTTGCACTGTACCTATATGCACAAATATACACTTAAATTATAACGAATACATACATATTCAGCACTTTCGAATTCTATTTTTCAAAAGTTTCAAGTGATTAAAATAACTACGTAACTGCAATACCAGAATAATCAAACAAGCACAAAAATAAACATTTCAATGCAAAACAATAACATACACCTTAAGTCCAAATTATTTCTTCATAAAGTCTCTTCAAAATTTAATTTGTCACTCATTAATTGTCATTTATTTTCAATTTAAAACAAACAAATGCGAGCAAATATGTTAAAAAATTCTATCTATAGAAATTATACAACTTCACCCTTAACTCGAAAATAATAATAGATGTTCATATTTTAAAAACAAACACATTTTTTACTAAAAATGTTTCAATGTAATGACCACTTTTAAATCAAAGAACACCATTCAAATAAAATCTACAGATTTACTTTTTTTTTTCAGAAAAACCAAACACTTCTATACAACAACAAAAAAAATCTAACACAATAATGAGTGTAAAATAATTCCGCTTGTATTCTGAATCCACAGAAACAAAAAA